>JAULJZ010130941.1:0-10911 GCA_032270985.1 Heliamphora pulchella | reverse complement strand
GATTCTCTGTCTTCCATGTTTTGTTTCTCCAAAGCTTGTAATTCCTTTCTCAAAGAAGTAACAACCTTCTTTTCTTCTTTTAAATCACGGGATGCACTTTCTGCTCTCTTATAGGCATCAATTAGTTCCTTCTGTAGGCTATCACGGTTCTCTACAGCAGCTGCAAAATCACGGGATACAATTTGCAGCTCGTCTTTAGTTTTATTCAGAACCTCTTTTGCCGATCTGAGCTCGCCAGTTAACACGTCTGCTCTTTGTTTTGCCTCATTGAGGCTATTGTGGGATGACTCCCTTGCTTCGGCTAATTCAGCCCGTACCTTAGAAATCTCAGCCTCGAGGTCTGAGCACAGACTCCTTGATTGCTCTAATTGATTTGACAGATCAGAAACCTCACATCTTGACTTTCCAAGAGTTTCTTGTGTAATTTGGAGCTCTTGTTTCAAGTTCTTCACATTGTTCAGTTCCAAATCCAGTATTTTCCTCAAATTATCCCTTTCTTCCGTCAAATTGGCAACAAAGATTTGGTTTCTGCTCACTTCGTTTAAAGCGAGATCTACCTTTTCTTTAAGATGGTGAAGCTCATATTCCCTTTCTCCCAAGAGCTTCGCATCTGCAGCTGCTTTCTCTTCGGAAGATGACTTCAGGTCATCGTATTGCCTCTTAATGGCGTCGAATTTATTGTTAGAATCATCTCTTTCAACAATTATAGAACTTACTTGAGCATTCAAATCATTCACTGCAGCAGTCTTCAATTCTAGTTCTTTTTTATTGTTTACAAGTTCTTGCTTCAATATTTTGATTTCTGAATTTGCTCCTGCTAATTCATCCCTGGCCTGCTCACAGAAAGAATTCAATTTCTTAAGCTCTGATTGTTTTGCGGCAACCAATGAATTGAGATTACAAATAGTATCTTCTTTGTCCTTGATTTCCGAACCAAGCAATGTTATTCTTTCTTGCAAGACTTCAATTGAGCTAAGCTTCTCCTTCATCTTTTCTTCTAGTTCCTTCTTATATTCCCCAGCCTTTGTGAGGTATGTTTGAAGATTCTCTATTTGGACATTGAGATCCTCAACTAATCTTTTCTCACTTTGCAGCTCCTGTCCTAACCTTGTTATCGTACTGTTTGCCAATTTTAATTGGCTCATCAAATATTGCTGCTCTTCATTTGCTTTTTTAAGTTGCTTGTTCCGCTCATCCTTCTCATTTAGAAGCTTTGACTCGAAGCTCTTCTCCAGCGAAACAATGGCCGCGTCTTTTTCGTTCAGCTTTTTTGTCATCTGTGCATCCAACCAGTGGATGGTTTGGTAAAAAAGAACATATAGATCACAACAAATTGTTGGAGCTTGGAAGTTATTATTTTTATTTTTGAAAAAAGGAAAGATCAAACAAAGAAAAGGTGATAATTTTGCAAAATATAGAAGCATTCAGGGGGAAATTCAATTTGCAAGGGACATTTCCTCCATGAAAATCTCTGAAATCTTCACTCTGCTAGCAATAATTTTAAGCAGAAGAGGTTAAAAAACTAGTGCCTAGTGTGAAATTGAAATTCCATGTTATCCTATAAATTTGAAACGGAGATATGATAGTCTAATTTTCAACTTCATGCTTATCATCATATACAGGACACGGTCAGCCATGCCGTTAGAAACTTTCATCTTGCTAAACAAATGACACTCTCATTTTATTAGAACAAAGCCTACTCCATTTAAAAAAAAAAACAAAAATGTCCACCGCCTTTTCAGGTGAGGAAGCAGATTAAGATAACCAAATATTGCTTACAGATTCTATCGTTGCTTCAGTAGCAATCTTTTCCTTCCTAGCCAATGCATAGAGTGCACCGAGCACACCGGAACTGAATATTCCAATCCCGTTCAGAAGAGAAAGAAAGGGATTTGATGATGCATCTCCTTGAAGTGTTTTCTGGCAACAAAAACTATTCATTTCAGAACATTTCAAGTGGCATTAAGTCGTTTTGAGAACATAAATAACAAATCCACTGATTTCAAGCTCTTATAGATTGGTTTGGCATAGACCTCTGCTTTTTCTTTCTGCTCTTCTGTCTTTATTTTGGGTTCTTCTGAAATAAAATGAATAAATAGACATAAAATTAGATAATTGAGAAGGTACAACAATAGAAATTACAAGCAAAAATAAGGATAAAAAAATTAATCATTGTTTGACTTATTGGTGATGAATATTCAATAGGATAAATTATTAGTTATCATTTCACATTTTGTAATGATCATTAATTATTGTTAAAAGAATGATGATCAGAATGATGCAGACAAAACTTGTTCAGAAATGTAAACAAATTACATGACTATTAAAATAGAAGGAAGCTGATAAAACAACTGAAATCAGATAAGAATCAAAAGCATAAAGACATAACTTAGATATCAAAAGAGGATGGCAAAATGTGCACTGCTATTGCAAACCACAGTATCTACAATTTGACCATTTGATCCAAAGTAATTTTTCTTTTTATTTCCTTGTTGACGAAAAAGTTCGGGAATATCATAGATACCCTACAAATATGTGGTATAAATAACTGTTCTTGTCAACCTGCTTGGGGAATTTGAATACAGGCTTCAGCATTTATTTGCTCTTTATCCTGTTCAACTTTATCAAAAATGATATTCATCTCGTGGTGCCATTGCTCTCTGTAAGCACATTTCAAGCATCCAAAGGGTGGGGTTTCGTTCCAACTCTTCATAGTTGTATTTACCTTTTTTTTCCATGTGCGCGAGTGTATGTTTGGAGGCTGAAGCCAAAAAAACAAAGGCAAAACTACCTAAGAAGTCCCCAATCTAGAGTAGCAAGCTGATCTGCTCACGAGTTCACCTCTCTGAGAACATGTTGCAGGCTTGCAGAGTACAAGACCAATTCCTTGGTAATATTTTACAAATCTGAACACTAATACCTGAAAAATTGTCCAAAGTTCCATTTCCAATGCCAGGGCCTATTCCATTCTACAACAAAACCCTCCTCTACAACAAGGAAACATCCATATTGTTCTTGACATATGGGCGCAGAGGACGACTCCATCGAACGTTTTTACACCTCTGCCACTGCTGGCTCAATAGGTTCTGTTCCATCCTAAGTATCATGGACATGGATAAGAGACACGACACGAACACGCCGACATGTCAATTTTCAAAAAAATGTAGGACATGACACATTTGGGACATATTAAAAATTTATATTTTAACATATTTAGCACATGTTAAAGATACGAATAATTTATTTAAAGTTTGAAAAATATATAACATACCACTAATTAGATTAAAAATTCATATATTTTATCAAATAAATGTTTCAAAATATATTTAAGGTGTATAAGGTCCAAAGAGTGTGTGTGTCCGACATGGTGCCCAACACGACACACTTCCCTGTGCTTCATAATGTGCTTCATAATGTGAAGCAAAGTCCCACATCACCTATGCACAAAAGTAAGTATGAGAGTACCTTCACCTCAGTAATTACTTTTTGGGGTTGTATTCTATCAAAAATCGTATAACATTGCATTAGAGCTAGGGTATAAAAAATGAGTAGGGTGCGTGTCCCTAACCTACATGGGGAAGGTACTACCGAGTGAGCATGCCGCATCTGAGAAATGTTGTGAAGTGAAGTCCCACATTACTTGGGTACAAAAGTAATGTGCAGTATATAAGCGTAACGGCATTCTCATCTCAATAGCTAGCTTTTGGAGTTGAGTTATACCCAAAACTGTATAACACATAGGTGCCATCTCAACTTTTTGTGGTGTGTGTGTGTGTGTGTGTGTGTGTGTTTGGAGGATAAAGCCAAAAAAACAAAAGCAAAACTACCTAAGAAGTACCCAATCTAGAGTAGCTAGCTGATCTGCTCACAAGTTTGCCGCTCTGGGAACATGTTGCAGGCTTGCAGTGTACAAGACCAATTCTTTGTTAATATTTTATGAATCTGAACAATAATACCTGACAAATTGTCCAAAATTCCATTTCCAACGCCAGGACCTATTCCATTCTATGACAAAGCTGATAAGTTAAAGCCTAGAATTTCTAATGGTGACTTAATATTAAGAGTTTGAATTAAGCTTGATTGGCGTGATTGCCCGAGACAGAATCTTTTGAATAGTGTCTTCAATTCTGAGTAATTGTTGACCTACTATTTGTAAATGTGAGTTTATATAATTATTTTCCTTATAGGATTTATTAACATTTGCAGTCTTTATATATGAAGAAGCTGATGATTCTACATTGGCAGGTTTTATAAAAGCAGATGCTTCAAGCGGACTAGAACTAGATTGTTCTAATCTCAAAGGTTCAGTAGGAGGATGGACCGACCTTGTGGTACCATCAACCTTTTCCCAAGGATTATAAAGATCCTCTATCATCATTATTGAGCTAAAAATGCGTGTGGCGACGTGGGGGCGAAAAAAGGAAGAGATTGGGTGTCATTAAACCAGGTGATAATTCCTTTCATTTGGCAATCATCCACGAGTCATACCCAGATTTTGTCATCGCATCTTCCTCATTATGCATACTCGATTATCTCTGAGTATGCTCCCGATAGCCTTGGATGTTTGCATTCTTTCCAGGTCCAAACAGTGCCAATCTACCTAAAAGTTTCCATGTCTGCTACATGTGTTGGATGAGGACTTTATACCCAGCGGTTCTTCCTAGAGGCTTCAATTTAAAACCTCTTTGCAATGCTAACGGACTCTAAGCCACCAAAGAGCTTCCACCCACAGCACAACTTGTGGCCAGTGATTTTTAATATCCGGAGCTTCTAGGTCCACCAAACTGTCCTCACATTAACACTCCTCTCATCTTCAGATCCTATTGATCTATCGGCACCTCTCCGGATGAAGGTTTTTGGGAGACCCTACTAATCTATGTTTTCGATAATATCTTTGTTACCATATCATCCATCTCCAAACCGTCTGCAACCGTTTCCTTGATATCAGCTCCCTTGGATCCATCTTCATGCCTTCTCTTCGCTTTCTTTTGCTCCGACAAAGAACACTTCCCCATTGTCATTGTGTCCTGTCCACTTTTTGAACCTCATTCTCTTAGCTTCCTGCCAAAAAACAAAAATATTCTTCACCCCCATAGGTTTTGAGAAGAACATTTTCAATCAGATCTCTCTCTCTCTTTCTCAGATTTCATTGGAAAAGGAATTAACGAAATGCCACCCTTATACAAGAGCAAAAAGGAGAGTATAGAAACCTGTGCAAAAAAAGGAGTCAACCAAATACAAATTTATAAAATCAACCGTATCAAAAATAAATTATATTTCTTTTTCAAATAGTCAACTATACACAATACTGAGGATAACACATTTTTCTTGTGGCAGAGACGGATGAAGGATTTGCTAATCTAGCAATGGGTCTCCAAGGTATTACTCGGCAAGGCAAGGAAGCCAAAGAAGATGACCAATGACGATTGGAAGGACATTGATTCCAAGGCCACGAGTTCGATTCTGTTGAATCAGGGAGACGAGATTATTCACAACGTGTTTGATGTAGGGACAGCGTACGAGATCTGACAAAAGCTGGAAGGTCTCTACATGAAGAAAAATTTGGCCAATAAGTTATACGCGAAGAAGCAACTGTATGAACTACAAATAAGGGAATATACAAACCTTTTAGAACATCTCAACGTGTTTAATATGCTCATCACACAATTATCTAGGTTTGGAGTAAAAGTTGATGATGAGGATAAGGCAATTCTCCTATTAGCATCGCTTCTAACATTCTATGATCATCTGATGACGACTCTGATATACAGGAAGGACATTCTAGAACTTCAAGAGGTCATTGGTACTCTTTTGTCACATGAGAAAATGAAGATGGATGGTGAATCAGATGCAGATGAACTGTTGTTGGCTAAGTCTGAGTCAAGCAGAGAAAGGAGTAGATCTAGTAAAGAGGGTTCCAATAAAGGGAGATTTCGGTCCAAGTCACGTGCCAGTACCAAGAATTGAAGCAACATCTGGAAGAAAAAAAGAGTGAAAAAACGTCAACAAAATCAGTCAGTTTTGCCGAAGAATCGTCAAACGGTGAGGTAAACGGAGATGTACTTTCAGTTTCTCCAGATTTTAATTTTCTGTCAAAGTCATGGATATTAGATTCAGGATCCTCATGCCATATGTGTCCAGTTAGAGAATAATTTGACTCGTATAAATCTTGCAACGGAGGTACTGTTCTAATGGGGAATGACTCAGTGTGTCAGTCAATTGAAATAGGTACAATCAAAATCAGAACGTTTGATGGGATTGTAAGAATTTTGAAGAATGCCAGGCATGTTCCGAGGTTAAAAATATTTAGTTTATTTGGGAACATTGGATTCTCTAGGTTATGGGTTTACAGCAAAAAATGAAGCAATGAAGATTAACAGATGGGCTATGATAACCATGAAAGAACAGAAAATGGATGGTCTCTACAGATTGGTAGGGGATACGGTGGTAGGTGGAGTTCCCACTATCATACATGCAGAATCCAGCAGAGATGGCACGAGACACAGACATTTGGGGGTTAGTCATGCTGACAAGCAGAATATGTCAAAAAGTCATAAGAAGAGTGCAGCAGTCGAGGTGGAGTTCTGTTAGAAAAGTTCACCCAAAAAATCGAGTGAATATGGTTCAAACCAATAGTAGTAGAAATAGAGCAGTGGAGAACCTTCAAGTCACAGGAAAGCAACGGGCAGATCAGGCAAAGATCAGAAGCAAGTAACAGTGTCAGAGAAGGTGGAGTCACCACAGAAGGCTGAGACTTGGGAGTTTGGAAAACTATCCAAGAACGAGAGGCTGATTGATTGCAATAGGGTCAAGTTCATGTGTGACTTGAATTTGGTCCAAGTTCATTCAGATTGATGAACAGAGACGATGTAGCATCCATACCCGTGAATGGGGTGCAGGACGAGGCAACCAGCAGATCTTCAAGATGGTGATGGTTCAAAAATTCAAACCAAGGTGGAGATTGTTGGTTTGATGTCTCGAATTTTGGTATGCATACTCGGTAGGACGTCTGGACAGCATTAGAGGACTGAAAAGTGGATCGACATAGGCGCAGGATCTTTGCAAAAGGCAGAGAAACCGATACCTATTAAAGACGGATCGATCGATCTAAAGACGGAGCGATCGGTCTAAAGACAGATCGATCGGTCTCAGCGCAGCAGCAATTTCCTACGTGGCAGCTAGAGTTAAGTTTTGACCTAGGGGCTGCATATATAAAAACTTTATGTTTCATAGAAACCCTAAAATCGTCTATACACTTGAGATGGCTTAGTAAAAAGGCTAGAGAGAGTATAGAGAGATGGCAAAAGGAGGCTACAGATACAATGTGAGTGTGAGAGAGAGTGATTGTAATCCTTATTGATAATAGTGGATTCTTTTTTCTTGTCCCGTAGAAGTAGGTAGTCAGTCGAACCACGTATACTCGTATTCTTGTAGGTGTTCTTCTTCTTTACTTTGTGTGGATTGAAGCTTATGTTCCTGTTTCCGCTGCGTATGGGATTTAAGCCCTTAAAATCCCAGCATGTGGGTCCAGAAGAGAGAACACAAATTGTACTAAGAGAATGCAAAAATATTGGTTAGTTATCCTTAGATTTTATTCTCCAACCAAAATCTCACTCTTGGTACACGTGCAGCGCTCCAAGCCAAAAACTTTATTATCCACAACTGAAGTTAATTTAAAATTGTAAAAGGGCTCATTTAGGATAATCATTAGTAATGATTATTATCATAAAACACCAAGCTAATGGAATTTGATAACTAACTACCAAAGAAACAGCATTTATCTCTAGAAAAGGGCAATTCAAAAGTGTAAAAATGAAAACCCACCTCACCAAAAAGAAAAGAAACAAACCCGAAAATCCTATGATCTTTCATTGTGCAATCCAACCCACGAATCTTGAGGGGGAAAAAAACAAGAAAAATACCCAAACCCAACTGACCTGTTGCCAAGCCTTCAAGAGCTTTGGCCTTCAATTGAAGAAATGGAAGAACTGAAATACCCACGGAAACAATAGCTCTCCTTTTGAAGAAGGCGATATCGTTTGGGTTTTCGCGGTGAAAACAAGCCTTGGCTGCTCTGTTCTTCCTATTGTCGCCTCCATTTCTAGGGAAAGAGTACAAGAAGATAGTCTGAGAAGAGTTCAGGGAAGAAGATGAAAAGGGAAACAGAGAGTGATAGAGGGGAGAGTGCGAAAAACAAGGACTCCCCATTCCAAAAGCTCGTTGCTTTTCTTGATCTTTTGAGTGATAAACAAGCACTCTCTCAGCCCTCAGGGTCCTGGTTTCTAAGTGCTCTATCTGATTTGAATAGACCTGGATACCATCTTTTAGTTGTTATAATTACACAATATAACCCAGTCAGAACAACATGAGCATAATTTTATAAATAAGTCTATGTACAATGCATAAAATAATACATAAATTAATATATAAATATGTAGTAGTATTGTATTGATAAGTAAAATATACAAAATTTATAATGTTGTGCTTTTTATGGTGACAGATATGCATACAGTGAAATATGTACTGTTTTATATACTGTACGTAGTATTGTTGAAATTTTATTTGCACAGAATTGCCCTTAATATTCCTCCATTTGGTATAAAAAGTCTAATGTTTTTTTTTCATATTTTCTGAATTGTTTTTACTTTTTGAATTATTTCTTTTTATTTTTATGGGTTTCTTGCTACGAGAGTAATTCAAAAAATATGTAGATTCAGATTTAAAAAATTAAAAAAATTAGTTAAAGATAAAAAAAAACCCACAAAAGGTCATACATAAAATTTTAACATGGTTTTTTGGTCTTTTGATTATTTTTTATTTTTTTGTCAAATTCTTTTATTTTTTTTAATTCTTTTGATTTTACCTTTTTTAAATTTCAAAGTATGCAAAATCTTTCTAGCAATAACATTAGTGATTTTGTACAAAGCTATTATATCAACAACTGACCTCAACCTAAAAGTAGAAAGCAAATTTTGCAGACTCTAGAGTTCAATTTAAGATGGAAGCAACGTATAACCTGCCACATCTCAAAATTCAAAATTAAACTAATCTGATAGTGTGCACTCTGAAGAAAAAAAAACAAAAAAAAAAAAGCAAGTTTTGAAACCAAAACAAAGGTCGACTTAATCGAGTGGGTTGTCTGGTCTTCCTTTCTTGGGCGTTAAGCAATGAATTGGGTAAGGTTTCTTTTTTTCTCACCATTATGAATTATTCAAATTCAGTGGTGACTCTAATAATTTTTGTCACTAGTATCATTAGTAGCTCAAATTCAATAATTCTATAGTATATGATAATATTTATCACATATTTTTAATAAATTTCAAAATTAATTTGAAATTTTTGATTCATAACAAAAGAAATATATAGTAAATTTTTTGCATCATTGCATGTACATAGACTAACTCATGATCATTGCATACAATTTTCAAATAATTATAATTTCTACAAAGAGGCTAAATTAGAATTTACAACTAATTCATTTCAAGAAAAGGAACAAAACATAACAAAGGCAATTATTATCAAACACAATATTTACATTATAAGCATTTATAAATATAAAAATGAGGAAGAGACACAAAAACTCTAATTTTTAACCTGTGTTTTAAAAGAAAAATAAACCTAGACTACCAAAAAGCCAAAGCCAAATCTATGAATAGAGTTTTACCAAAATTAAATAACACATACTCGAAGCATATAAAAAATTCTCATTTATTGAAACGAAAGAGCTGAAATAGCATATGCAATATGCAACAGCATCAAAAATTTAATCTAAAAAAATCATAAATTTGTTACCTATTCGCCAGTGGGGAGGGAGTGAAGAACAAACATTGAACAATTTAGATGATAAAGTCATGCCATTTTTTACTTCATACACTATTTAAGTCCATTAAACAATTATATATTATGCATTAAAATTTATATTGGTAGGTATAAATAGTAACAAAGTGTGCATTTAGAACCTTTCTAAAAAATTAAGTTTTTTATTTTATTTTTCAATGATGACATATAAAATTTTCTTAAAAACTATACATAATAATTTTTTTTCCCGTCCCATCCAAGGGGTTCACTTGACTCCACAGCATTAGCTGTGGCGTCGCCAGTGTCCAACTTGTTGTCCATCAGGTTTAGTCTCCTGAGTTCTATTTAATCGTAAGTTTGTAAATTAGTGATTTAATAGAAAACTTTTTTATCACGTATATCTATTTCAACAAAATCTAAAAAGTACAATCATTTGGATTAATGCTGAAAAAAGATTAAATAAGTGATTTTCACAATTCACTTTTATCCGCACACACTTTATTTTTTTATTTGGTAAAATTATAAAAATGCCCTTCATAATTGTGAGACCCTGACCTTTTAATTTTGAGTTGTTTATATACGTGATGCTTTTATTCCAGTATATGAATAGTATCGATGCATGAGATATGCTTTAAAGTTGTAGAACGGCATGTATAAATGTGTTACACGCTTCTCGGAGTTTGGTAGAGGCTCATTTGGCTTGCGTTTGGACAAATAATCTTGTTTTGCTTCACAGACCCGAGACCAAAAACAGTAAGGGAGTTCGGTCGACTGAGCTGTTGAGTTCGATCAACTAAACGGTGGCCGTTCATGTTTTTCGAGGAGTTTCAGTCGACTGAAGTGGCCTCTTCAGTCGACTAAACTACCTTTTTAGCGGGTTTATAAGTAGTTTCAGGGGGTGGAATGTTTGGAGAAGCTTTTTCTTTCTATTCTCTCTGCCTTCTCTCTAACTTTGGGAACCCGGGGCTTGGTTTGTTGTTGGTTCCTTTGTAGATCCTTGCTATCGGGGCCGAGGGCTTCGCATCCAACCGGTCGAATTCTCGTTCTAACGATGTTCAGTTTTGAGACGTCGATTTATTGACTATTCGAGGTAGGATTCTAGACCTACTACTG
>JAULJZ010130910.1:0-10911 GCA_032270985.1 Heliamphora pulchella | reverse complement strand
TATGTTTAATACAAATTTAGCATTCTCCATTATCAAAGGTTAGCCATTCAGATTTGCCAAACAAATGGCTTATTTTAGTATCATTTAACTTTAGTCCAAGAAGACTTAAAGTGGAGCACTAGAAAGTAGCATTGAAACCACTCTAAGAGAGAGAGAAAGGTCCTTGGTCAACATTGTATGGTATTAAAATAAGACTTAAAGTGGAGCACTAGCAAGATAATAGATTTTTTTTTTGGTTGCAAATTACAACTTGAGTTCTATGGTAATAATGAGTCCAGTAAATATTTATCTAGAAAAAGAAGCTCATCTTTACTGTGAAGAAAAGTATCTTAATATGATTATAAGCATCTGACTAGCATACCTCTTTCAGAAAACTATGCACCTGTATCTGGCATCCAATGTAATGATATTTTGTGGTGTAACAACCCAACAGAACTGGAGATGAAGGTGTAGTTAATTTTTAGTTGTGGCTTTTTGTTAAGGAGATGAATTGTTTTTCGGGAATGTGTTTATATCATCAGAACTATGATGGTGCAACAGAGCAGCAACTTAATATTACCTACCCAGAAGGAACATGTGGAGTGTATGACTTAGCATGCAAGCTCTATCACTAAAATTCTCTCCCTGGTATATCCGGGTTACCTTTTCATTTGAGAACTAGGAATGGATTTATCTCACATTTGCACTTAGGGAAAGAAAGATTTAATACCCAAGGAGACTGTTAATATGCAAGTCGTGAAGTTGATGCTCTTCTTCCTTTATATAATAGTTTATCAAATTTATGGTGGGGACTGCACTGTGATATCTACTTTGATACTAGTGTAACTCCTTTTAAAATCATGTGCACTCATCGCAATTGGGGGAAAACTGTCTGTAAAACCTATTTCAAATAATAGTATGTCAATAAGTCCAAGTGATTTGGTGCCAATATATTTGTGTGTGTGTGTGTGTGTGAATAAAATCTTGCAGGTCCAAGAACCTTGGTGCTAATATGCATATGTATTTTAATTGTTGCAGGTTGGATCTGTGACTGCCATATGCTTCGCCTGCTTTCTTATAAGATGCTTTGTGGTAAGATTCCGGCTATTGTGTGCGCTAGTTATTTCAAGAGAGTAGTTTTTCTTGACTACTGCCAGAAGTAGAATTTCTAGGCTGTGGTTCAGAAGAATTGGCTCATGTGGTCTATATGTGCCAAAATTGAGTGATTTATGTGGTCATACTATCACAACTCACAAGTAATGTTGTGAGTTTTCCTTTCCTTTTAAAATAAAAAATTACTGACATTGTGAATGTTATTTTTTTCCTTTTACAGATATGGGATGGTTTT
This sequence comes from Heliamphora pulchella, assembly GCA_032270985.1. Taxonomy (NCBI): domain Eukaryota; kingdom Viridiplantae; phylum Streptophyta; class Magnoliopsida; order Ericales; family Sarraceniaceae; genus Heliamphora; species Heliamphora pulchella. Next base: position 9,584 of record JAULJZ010130910.1, on the reverse strand, counting down.
GGCCGCAACTCGATTATGAGATTTCCATTATATTCTTCGTAGCAACTTGATTATCAGATTTTCAATGCGAATGTTTTTTTTTTGGTTTGAGAGATTGAGTCTTGTTTTGAAACTTTGGATTTTTCTTTTCTTTGGATGTTATATTTAGCTTGAAATTACTTTTGGGTGCATGTTTTGGGATTACTTTGGTTCATTGGATAAATGAATATTGACATTTGTATGGACCCGTCAAAGATTATAGGTTTTATGTATGGAGTGCTACTTTGAGTGAATATTTGTGATTTGGATGAATGAATATTAATTATTATTTTATGCAAATATTATATGATGGGGAGACTTCTAGCGACCAACAGTTTTTGTCGCAAAAATTGCAGCTAAAGATAACTTCCGGCAGCCATATTTGGTAGTCACAAAATGATTTGGCATCTGTTGTCTTTGGTGACAAAAATTTGTGGCTAAAAGATGTTTTTGGCGACCAAATTGGTTTGTCGCTAAATGGTTGAGGGTATGTTGTTTTTGGCCACCACAAAAGTTTTGTTGCGGAAATAAGGTCCAATTGCGAAAAAATTAATTTTCGGTGACAACTGTTATTGGTCGCAGAATGTTTGCATCGCTGACCAAACTTGTAGTCGTGAAAATAAAATCTACAGTGACTAAAAAAAAGTGGTCACCATAACCCTTTACCGACAAGGTATCCCCAACCAAAATGGCAACTAAAATATGGGGTCGCCAAACCGTTATAGCGACTAAAAGACAGCTTATGTCGACTAAAATTGTGGTCGCTAAATGTGCATTTTCTCGTAGTGAGTATGGAGAGATAAAATGGAGAGATAAAATGCACAACAATAATTAGGGATCAACGAAGGTGGAGGAGGTGACAGCCCAAGTTAGCTTTAGAGAGAGAGAGAGAGGGTTGCAGTATAGAGTTTAGGAAATATGAGTTGGGTAGTGAAGAGTGATCGGTACGTAAAACTGTTGATCTTATTTCGCAAAATGCACTATGTTAAACTTCGAAGATATGTTTAATAAATTGTTTTGTAGTGTTTTTGTCAACATCAAAGGAAATGGTTTAAAGGAGAAAAATGATGTAAAATGGGACAAAACGGAGACAAGGGACAAAAAGAAAATTTTCACAAAAGATGGATTCGGACGGATGGAATCCGCGTCCGGACGGAAGTGGTCCAAAAGCTATTTCGTCCGGACGAACCAAGTCCAGAGAGAAAAATGTCCAGACGAGAATTATCAGTGTCCAGACAATACCAGGCCAAAAAGAATTGCGTCCGGACGGAATAAGCTGTGTTTGGACGGAACGCGCAAACAGTGTTCAACTCTACAACCTTGGCCGAACTGCTCACCTATAAATAGGTGGCCTGGGATCCTCAGTTGGATATATCTAAAATCAGAAGATGAGTGGTTGGGGGACGTGAGACGGCCAATCTAAAAGGCTCGGAAAGTGTCGAGAAGTCGAAGACGGAGGCTCAATTCTTCTTCATTTTTTTATGTTTTCAAGCTGCAACATAAGCGGCTAGGCTTCTTCTTTTCCTAAGAGATAATGAATCCCTAGTTTGGTATTTTTAGGAGTAGTTCAAACTCTTTTGTTTATTTATATTTCGGATTCAGTTCATTGTATGATTTTGAGACGTTGACTTCTGATCAACGCGTTTTAATTTAAATATTTTTCTGTTTTTATTTTATGTGATTATAAAAACGAGATCATACAACTGTTATATTTGTTTCTCGATATTCGAATGTGAGATACTTTATACTTTAATAGGACGGGTCGTGCTATGAACGATCCGTGTCAAAATCTTAGATAAAGTATACCAAGTTTGGATTCGAGTTTATCCTCTTAAAAATCCTAATCGGTCTTGTAGTTGCTATAGAATTGAATTGAATCAATTAAAGATAAACTAGAGTTTGAATAAAACTAGAACTGCTGGCTAGGGAGAATTCTAAACCTAAGGAATCTCTTTTCTACGCGAACTCTTATTTCAAATTTGCTAGTTGTTTGGTTTATATTAGAATTAGAATAGAAATCAAACTCTTTTTCTAAAAAAAAGTCATTAATAAAATATTTTAATAAATAAATCATAATCACATTAAATTCCTGTGGACGATATCCGAACTTTAGCCACTATCCTACGGTTTAGTTGTTAAATTAAGGAATTAAATAAATATTTTTGGTACGATACAACACAAAACTAATTTTGGGCACCGTTGCCGGGAATTTGATTTACGGCTACAATTTATTAATTAAATATTTTTTATTTGATTTTTTGGTTACCTACAATACTTCATTAATGCAATCCTTCCTTTTTTAGGTTTTCGAAGATTGATCCGACAAAGACAGGAGTTTGGAACAAACCGGTGCAAAGACGAGCAAAACGTTCATCGCTATCCACGCACTGGAAGTTTTTTGTTTCTGTTTTTGTTTTTCATCGAAGAAAACTAGATTTAGGGGACTTGTAACCTATTCTCCAGTATTTCTTTTGTGTATGTTCGGCCGCCGATCAATCTGTCCAATTTTAACTCTCTTTGATCATGAAATTAAACGCACTTTTCAAACAACCCAACGAGCTTCACTCACATCACACACCGCACCCGTTACCATGGCAAACCAACATCACGACAACCCACAAGTTAAATCTTTAATCGAGTATTTCACTTCTTTAGAATATGTGTAACCTTTCTGTCTCTAGTTCCCTGCGGCTTAAGCCACGCACTATGAAATCAAATCCAATATTATTCAAATGCTCCCATCTTTCTGTGGATTTGATAGTGAGGACCCATATAAGCACATAGACAAATTCCTAGAAATTTGCTCAACGGTCAAAATCAGCAACTTTTCTGATGAGACCCTTAAAATGAAACTGTTCCCGTTCTCCCCCAAAGATAAAACCAAGCATTGGCTAAATTCTCTAGAACCGAACACAATCACCACTTGGACTAAACTTCAACAAGAATTTCTTAAAAAATATTTTCCCATAGGCAAGACCAACCAAATTAGACGCGTCATCATGAGTTTCACTCAACTCGACGACGAAACCTGGGAGCGCCTTAAGGATCTTATTAGAGCTTGTCCTCATCATCAGGTGGCAAAATGGCAACTAATCCAGTGTTTCTATGACGGATTGACACCTCAACATAGTCAATTTGTCGACGCTTCTTATGGTGGAACATTTATGTTGAAAAACGAGAATGAGGTCTGGAGTCTTTTTGAAAGCTTGAGTTAAAACTCCTAACACCAAGCATCCACCTCTTATACTGATCGGTCCATAGCCTCCTTCACCTCAAAATCCCAAGGCATATACGAGATTTCACAGTCTCCCGACCTAGTTGCCACCCTAACAGACTCTGAGTCAGCTCTTGTCCAATGGTCCATCCGCAGCACTTGCTGCACCACCTCCCGCCTTTTCAGGCTCTTGTGCATTGTGTGCCAGCCCGGCTCACTGTCTCTGATTGTCCATCTGCTACACAGTATCTCGAGTTTGTATAAGTGCAAGTAAATGCAACCCAATCAGGGTAACATGCCAACACCACCACCGAGACCAACTTTTCCACCAGGGTACAATCAACCAGCCTACCCACCTCTTGTCCATCAAATTGCACCTCTGCCACCTCCTCAGAACACTATGTTCAAGCACAAGGTTCTAAAAGCCCTATAAGAATTGGATACGAGGACCCAACTTTTGAGTTCTCATTCTCAGTAGGCCAGCTAGTCGCCGCCATGAAGACAGCAAACTCCCCAGTCAGCCAGTAGCTAATCATAAGGGTCAGTTTGCCGTAGATGGTTAGCCAGCCCCCAGTAGTGGTTTCCACAGGCAGGTGCAGGTAGTCATCACCTTGAGAAATGGACGAGAGCTAAAGACTCATCCCGAGAAGCCTCCACCCACATTCCCTCGTGACCCGGAGTCGTCTGATGACTCCAAGACCAACCCTCCTGCCTCATCTCACAAACCATCACCATCGGCTAACACAGCACCTCCTCCCGCATCCTCTCATGAGCCACTGATGGCTCCAATCCCTCCTTTCGAACTGCAGGCTCCTTTCCCCACGTGTCTCGATAGGCCGCCTCTCTTCGATAAAAAGGAAGCCGCAATCGACGACATGCTCGATCTTTTCAAGTAGGTAAAAATCAACCTGCCACTCCACGATACCATAAAGCAGGTTCCTTCTTATACTAAATTCTTAAATGATCTCTATACCCAAAAGCGCAAGTCAAAAACAAACATCCCGAAAAAAATCGTCCTCACTGAGCAGGTTAGTGCTGTCATAGGACACAACATTATCCCCAAACTCAAAAACCCGGGGACTCCTACAGTCCTACCATTTCATGTGTCATCGGCGATCACTCAATTGACCGTGCCTTTCTCCACTTAGGAGCTAGTAGCAACCTCCTCCCCTACTCGGTATATGAATAATTTGGGTAAAGCAAAGCTCAAACCGACGCCGATCACGCTTCAACTAGCCGACCGGTCTGTTGAAGTACCTCGCGGGGTCATTGAGGATGAACTTGTCAAAGTTGACAAGTTCTTTTTTTCTGTCGACTTCATCGTCCTCGACACCGAGCCTGACCCACAACTTAGACGACAAACACTCATCATCCTCGACAGACCTTTCTTGGCCACGGCCAATGCATGTATTAATTGCCGAACAAAAGTAATGGATGTCTCTTTCGGGAATATGAAATTGCGCTTGAACATCTTCCATACCTCTCAGCAACTCCCGTAGCATTCCGACTGCTTCGCAGTCGACATCTTAGAAGAGAACACCGAATCAGCGCTGCCCTTCATATTCGGTGACGACCCTTTAAAGACTTGTTTGGCATACTTTGGAGCTGACACCTTCGATGTCGAGCAGTACATCAGTGATGTCAACTCCCTTCTCGAGTCCGCAGGCTATCTTGACACTCCACCGTGGAGGTCTTAATTTGAGCCCCTGCCACCTCTATCCCTGCCATGCCCTCTAGACTCACCACCAAAACAACCTTGAGCTAAAGCCACTCCCAGCTTCGCTCAAGTACGTATTCCTAGGGCCCAATAGTACCTTACCCGCCATCATTACCTCTTATTTGACTCCTGACCAGGAGACTCAACTTGTAGAGGTTTTGAAAAATCATAGAGGAGCCATAGGGTGGTCAGTCGCCGACTTGAAAGGGATTGACCCCTCGTCTGCATGCATCGCATCTACTGCAAAGATGCAAAACCGACCCAAGAAATGCAGCGGAGACTCAACCCGAACATGAAAGAGGTTGTCTTAAAGGAGGTTGTGAAATTGCTCGATGCGGGTATCATTTACCGAATTTCTAAAAGTAAGTAAGTGAGCCCAACCCAAGTCGTTCCTAAGAAATCTGGGCTCACCGTTGTGCAAAATGACAAGGGAGGGGTCATTTTCACAACCCAAGTCGTTCCTAAGCAATTTAACAACCTCTTTTAAGACAACCTCTTTCAAGTTCGGGTTAAGTCTCCACTGCATTTCTTAGGTCAGTTTTGCATCTCCTTTGCAGTGGATGTGATGCATGCAGACAGAGGGGTCAATCCCTTTCAAGTCGGCAACTGAGCACCATATGGCTCCTCTGTGGCTTTTCAAAACCTCTACAAGTTGAGTCTCCTGGTCGAGAGCTAAATCAGAGGCAATGATAGTGGGCAAGGTACTATTGGGCACTAGGAATACGTACTTGAGCGAAGCCGAGAGTGGCTTTAGCTCAAGATCTGATGGTAAGTCTAGAGAGGACATATAGCAGGGATGAAGGATAGAGATGGCAGAGGCTCAAATCGAGACTTCCACGGTAGAGTGTCGAGATAGCCTACGGACTCAAAAAGGGAGTTGACATCACTGATGTACTGCTCGACATCAAAGGTGTCGGCACCAAAGTGTGCCGAACAAGTCTCTAAAGGGTCATCACCGAATATGAAGGGCAGCACTGATTCGGTGGCCTCTTCTATGACGTCGACTGCAAAGCAGTCGGAGTGTTGCCAGGAGATGCTGAGAGACATGAAAGATGTTCAAGCGCAATTTCATATTTCCGAAAGAGAGATCCATCATTCCTGTTCAGCAATTAATACATGCGTTGGCCATGGCCAAGAAAGGTCTGCCGAGGATGACGGGTGTCTGTCGTCTAAGCTGTGGGTCAAGCTCAGTGTCGAGGATGATAAAGTCGACAGGAAAAAAAAAACTTGTCAACTTTGACAAGTACGTCCTCAATGTATTCGCGAGGTACTTTAACGGACCAGTCGGCTAGTTGAAGTGTGACCAGCGTCTCATACACCGAGTAGGAGAGAAGGTTGACACTAGCTCCTAAGTCGAGAAGAGCACGGTCGGTTGAGTGATCGCTGATGACACATGATATGGTAAGAGTCCCCAAGTCTTTGAGTTTAGGTATGGTGTCGTGTCCTATGACCGCACAAACCTGCTTGGTGAGGACTTTTTCGGGATGTTTGTTCTTGACTTGCGTTTTTGGATACAGAGATCCTTTAAGAATTTGGCGTAAGAAGGAACCTGCTTTTTGGCGTAAGAATTTTGTTTTTTTTTTCTTAGATTTTTTCCCCAATTGCTTCCTTTAGCCCCACATTTAGCACGCCTAAGGGCATTTTTCTTCCTTTTATGTACTTTCTTTTTTTTTTTCATTTTATTTCTATGTACCCACACAGTTGGCCTATAATAAAAATGCAATTTCCTTTATTTTACCTATCTATATTTTCTCTACTTTCTGCTATTTGGATGTATGAATTTTTGTTACAGGTTTTATATTTAAGGATTGCTCTTTTACACCGTAAACGCATTTTCCTCATGCTTACTTTTTTTCACACCGAGGACAGTGCAATATTCATGTTGGGAGGTGTTATTATGTAATTTGCCAAATTATTGATATATATATATATATATATATATATAAAATAAACTGAGAAGTTTAAAGATCAAAATTGTAAATTTAACACCCTGGATAAAAAAAGAATACAGTATTCTTGGCCTACTATAGTTTTTGAACAAAATAAACCATGAAATGGTACACTCGGCACAATTTGGCACTGCACACTTGGATGTTGAAATTGGTTTGATGCTAATGAATACTTGTAGTAAGAATGACTTGAAAAACAATAAGATGGAGACTTTACCTTGTGAGTCTTTGAAACTTTGATCATTTTTTAGAGAGTTACTGTTACATTTACTTATTTTTAAATTATTCAACATGCAATTGTCGTTGTGTAATCTCGTTGTTCATTCTTTTTTATCAAAAGTTGAGAATTTTTAATGTAAGTTGAATATGAAATATCCAAGTGGAGGATGGAGTTAATATTTTTATCTTAATTAATATTTTATTCTCCGGCGAAGTTTGTTCCAGCGTGCAAGGAAGAGAGGGAGTTAATATCAAAACTAATATGCCTGAACAGAAGGATTAGTAGAGGGAAGAGGAATTCCAGATCTGTTAGAATCTTCGATTTGGAGTGTTTCATTAAAAATGGACGGAGCAGGCAGCACTCAATATCGTACTCCCCTTGCTTATTGGAGAACGAGGAATCTGGGAGACAGTGGATTTAAGCGTAATTACCATGGACGTGCTCCCTTTCACCCTTATTATGCCCGCAGACATTATGTGCAGAATATTTTCGGATATATTAAAAGGACTAAGAGGAATGCCAAGAAGCTGCAAGTATAAGATGAACAGATGAAGGAGATAATTTTTAATAACAAAGATGTGTCGAGATTGTTTAATGGAATTGATTTGGAAAATAAGAGGTCTGATCACTAATTAGACAAAATTGTGGTGAAGGGGATAAAATTAATTGGGAATGTGTCTCTGGGAACTGATGGAAAGAAGCAAGACGTTGTACAACATGTGCTATTGTTCATTATAAGTGGCAATTCCCCATCAAATGCAGTTCCGACACTAAACAAGATATTTATTGGTGTTGGTAAAGGTAATCCGGAGACCTGGATAGTGAATCCGGATCAGTCAAATAGGTTCCACATGCTGAAAAAACTAAGGTATAAGCTTATCGGTGGAAAGGATGGCGAATATATTCGGCATGGAATAGAGGTTGTGGATCGCTTCTGTCCTATTGATACGCGGACAGACTACGTGGGAAGTATTCAATCTCACGCAAAACCTGTAATAGATCCAATTTCTAGGTGAGACACATTCGTACAATATGGGCAGAACTCCCATGTGCAAAAGATAATGTTAAACTTGGGAAAGGATTTTAGGCCTTATTTCTATATTTGAGCATGTTCGTATCTTTGATATTCAATTGACCCTAGTTCCCCCTTTAAGCCTATTACATTTAATCCACTTTCTTGTTTGCCCTTAATATCTAAAAATGTCTTGTGAACAGGAAATGACAATAATAAGTACATAAGTTGAAAATCAAAAGAGGATTCAAGAGTCAAAAGAGTTGAAAAAAATGTTCTGACGAAACAATTAAGTGTTCAAAAGTATATTGAATGGGTGAAAAAAATTATTTGGAAAAGACAAGTGTGAGAGCAGAAAAGAATATAGGATGCGAGTTATGTCTACATGATGATCTGTTGTAGGACATTGTAATTTTTACCCTAGCCCAAATACACTTTATTCTTACCTAAAGTTATAACAAAAAATAAAGACCTATTTTATCCAAGGTAAGATATAATCTGATACACGGAAATAATTGATTGCAAATGACAGATAAAACTTGCATAAAATTTTCTCAGTACTTGGCGTTTTAATCACGAGATTACGAGTCGTTCTTGCATTGTTCAATCTTTTTGAGTCTCAAAGTATGCTGGCATAATTAGTTAATTTGTTTATTGTGAGTGAATAGCCACTAGATGAGTGCACATGCATAAGCAAGTTTTCTGAGTGATTTATTGTGAGTGAATAGCTAGTAAGGATTGATGTCGAGACATAATTTTGATAGAAATTCGCACTATTAGGTATTCTGAGGCATGAGACAGATCTAAATGGCCGAGTCAACACATACATGCTAGGTCCAATTTTAGTGGTGAAAATTTTGTGAATATAGCAGTTCGCCAAAATGATGTATGAATTCAATGTCGAGGGTAGTACTTATACAGTTTGTTACTTTGATCTTCTCAAAACGAAAAAAAAAATTTATTATTTGTGGGGTAATAGGACAGTGTTTTCTTTGCTATGCTCGAGGAATAGCAAAGTGTAAGTTAGGGGATATGATCGGTACGTAAAAGTGCCGATCCTATTCCGCAAAATACACTATATTAAGTCTCAAAGATATGTTTAATAAATTGTTTTGTAGTGTTTTTGTCAACAGCATCAAAGGAAATGACTTAAAGGGGAAAATGATGTAAAATGGGACAAAACGGAGACAAGGGATATATAAAAGGAATTTTTGCAAAAGATGCGTCCGGACGGATGGAATTCACGTCCGGACAGAAGTGGTCCAGAAGCTATTTCGTCCGGACGGAACATGTCCAGAGAGAAAAATATCCGAACGAGAATTACCAGTGTCCAAACAATACCAGGCCAGAATGAATTGCGTCCGAATGGAATAAGCTGCATCCGGACGGAATGCGCAGTCAATGTTCAACTTCAACTCTGCAACCTTGGTCGAACTGCTCACCTATCAACAGGT
>JAULJZ010130899.1:0-10911 GCA_032270985.1 Heliamphora pulchella | reverse complement strand
CATGAACTTGATTTCAAAACTTTTAAAAAATGAATTGGTAATTGGTTTACCACCAATCAAATTTGAAAGGATAAAATTTGTGATGCATGTCAACAAAAAAACAAGTTAGAAATTATTTTCAATCCAAAATGATGATTTCAACTTCTAGGCCCTTATAACTATTGCACATTGACTTATTTGGTCCAATAAGAACTCTTAGCCTTGGAGGCAAGAGATACGCATTTGTTATTGTTGATGATTTCTCTAAATACACTTGGGTGTTTTTCTTAGCTCATAAGGATAAAATCTTTGCGTCTTTTGCAAAACTGTCTCAAAGAATTTAAAAGAAAAAAAAATTTCAAATCACAAGTATCAAAAGTGACCATAGTAGAGAATTTGAAAACAAATATTTTAAAAACATTTGTGATAAAAGTAGTATAGATCATAACTTCTCTGTTCCTAAAATCTCTCAACAAAATGGTGTTGTTGAGAGGAAGAATAAAATTTTGAAAGAAATGGTTAGAACCATGCTCTGTGAAAACAATCTACGAAGATACTTTTGAACCGAGATTGTTAACACAGCTTGTTATATCGTAAATAGAGCTATGATTCGAGCATCTCTTAAGAAAACTCTATATGAGTTATGGAATGAAAAAAAACCTAACATCAGTTTTTTTCGTGCCTCTAGGTGCAAATATTTTATTTTAAATAACAATAAAGAACTTTTGGACTAATTCAACGCCAAATCTGAAGAAGGTATTTTTTTAGTATATTATATATCTAGTAATGTTTATAGAATTTCAATAAAATAACCCTAGTTGTTGAAGAATCTATTCATATGTATTTGATGAAGCTAACCTCCATTCTTCTAGAAAATTTTGTGAAGATAACTTGATTGATATAGAAAAAAGTGTTGAAGATATCTTCATCAAAGGCCAAAAAGAGTCAAACCATGAGAAATCTACAAATGCACAGCAAAATAAAATTCAACAGGCTGCTGGTACTTCAAATCAAGGAAATTCATATTTACCTAAAGAATGAAAGAATGCTCATGGTTATCTAAAAGACTTGATCATTGGTGATCCATCTCAAGGTATCAAAACTAGATCCTCTCTACATAATGTTTGTGGTAATTTAGCATTCTTTCCCAAACTGAATCAAACCAATTTGAGGAAGCTAAAAATGATAAATTTTGGATCTTGGCTATGCAAGAAGAACTAAATTAATTTGAAAAAAAATAAGGTTTGGACTTTCATCCAAAGACCTAAGGAACACTCCATTATTGGCACAAAATAGGTTTTTAGAAATAAAATGGATGAGAATAGAATAGTTCTTAGGAACAAAATTCGATTGGTAGCCCAATATTACAATCAAGAAGAATGCATCGATTTTAATGAAACTTTTGCTCCTGTGGCTAAACTTGAAGTCATTAGGATATTGCTTGCTTTTGCAGACTCTAAAAATTTCAAACTTTATCAAATGAATGTCAAAAGTGCATTTCTAAATGGTTTTTTTTCTGATGAAGTTTTAATGAAACAATCTCATGACTTTGAAAATTTTAATTTTTCAAATCATGTTTACAAACTCACCAAGATTCTTTATAGTTTGAAACAAGCATCAAGAGCTTAGTATGAAAGGCTGAAAAAATTCTTGATTGAAAATGAGTTTTCAGGAGAAAAAATTGATATAACTCTTTTTATCAAGTCTCAAGAAAAAGATATACTTGTTGCCCAAATATATATTGAAGATATTATCATTGGCTCAACTAATGAATCTCTTTGTAAAGACTTTACTAAGTGCATGCAGTGAGAATTTGAAATGAGCATGATAGGTGAGCTCAACTAGTTTTTTGGATTTCAAATCAAACAACTACAAGAAAGAATATTCAATAATCAATCCAAGTATACAAGAGATTTGTTGAAGAGGTCTGATATGCAAAGTGCAAAACCAATGGGAATGCTAATGTGCATTTCAACAAAACTTGACAAGGATGGAAATGGTAAAGCAGTAGAAAAAAAATAGAAGTATGATTGGATCCCTACTTTATTTAACCCCAAGTAAACCTGACATCATGTTTAGTGTATACATTTGTGTTAGATATCAAGCTAATTTTAAATAATCACATGTGACTGCTGCTAAGCGCATCTTTAGATACCTCTTAGGTACATAAAACTTATGATTATTCTATCATACAGGAATAATATTTGAGTTGTTTGGCTATTCTAATGCAAACTTTGCTAATTATAAATTTGATAGGAATAGTACAAGTGAAACATGTCAATTTCTTGGACACTTTTTAATATCATGCTTTAGTAAGAAACAAAATTCAGTAGTCTTATCTATAGTTGAGGCTAAGTACATTGCAGCTGGTAGTTGTTGTGCACAGATTCTATGAATGAAACAACAACTAGAAGACTATGGTGTAAGTTTAGGTAATATTCCCATTAAATGTAATAATACTAGTGCAATTAATATATCCAAGAACCCTATACAACACTTTAGAATAAAGTATATTGAGATTAAACATTATTTTATTAGAGATCATGTTCAAAAAAAGGTAACATAGAACTTGAATTTGTAGTCACAGACCACCAACTAGCTGATATACTCACCAAACTTTTAAATGAAGAAAGATTATGTTATATCAAAAGAGAACTTGGTATGTTATGTGCTCCAAATTGATGCTTAAATGGCATACTAACAATGCATGTTAATTGCTTGTTCGATATTTTTCATACTTTATTTTTTATGTGTGGAAGGTGTCAATACAGTACTAAAATGTGTCGACACATGTGTGAAAGTGTTGACTCAAAACTATATAATATCGACACATTTTGATAAAAGTACCAACCCCAACTATATAGTGTTGACACGATTCGAATCCTTACTCTCAATGAACCAAAAGTGTCGACACCATGTTAAAACGTGTCGACATAATTTTTGTTTTTGAACACCCCACGTGTCCCGTGAAATGTGTCGACTCAAATGAGATTAGTGTTGACACATTTCATAGAGTTTATATATAAGCAGTTTTTCTCCCTTTTTTCTCATTCATGCTCAAACTGTTTCATATCCTAATGTCTCTTCTTCTCCATCCTTCTCTCTGTTTCTAGTTGAACCCTAGTAACGATTCCTCATCTTTGCTCCCTCTCATTCTCTCTCATTTCTCGCTGACGATACCTCCTAAGACGATGGGCATGGATAGCAAATGCCCCGCCGACGAAGGGCTGTCAAGTCCTAGGGCAACAAAGAAGCAGAAATCGAAGACGACGGTGGCGACGATGCCAACCGTTGACATGGGAATGATCTCCTCTCTGAAGTTCCAATTCTCAAAATACAAGAACCTGTACTTCGCATCCTTCGCCACTCACAAGGTAATAACTAGCCGATCTATCGATTTTCAGTTTTTCGATTCTATTGAAATGAACTTCTCCAAGTGGCTCACCGACCTTAGTTGGATGGATCTACTCCAAATCTGTGACCACCACTACCCTTCTCTTGTTAAACTTTTCTATGCCCACATTAAAATATCTAATACTCCTGACAACACCATCACCACTTGGGTGAATGGTGTGGATATCAAGTTGACATCCAAAATTTTAAATAAAATTCTCGGTGTTTCTAAGGGTAGACTTTTTATTCCCTATAAACCCAAGAGAAAAACTATTGAAAGCTTCTCCTTTCACGACGTAGTGAAACAAATTTTCTCTGTTGATGAAGTTGACCCTTCCAAGCCTTTTGAGGCCAACTTTCTCAAACCTGATAAGCGTATTTTGCATCATTTTGTGAATCACATCTTTTTACCTCAATCTGAAAAGTTCGGTGATGTTTCCTTTATACACATTTTTATCATATGGTGCATTCTTGAGGAAAAAAAAAGCTTGATCTTAGCTATTTGTTTGTTTCAGATATCCTTCAATCACATTCTAAGAAAAATTTCTCCCTTCCCCGTGGAATGTTTTTAACCAAAGTCTTTCGTCATTTTGGTGTTGACTTGACCACTGAAAAAGAGATTCCATTTTCAAAGCCTAATCTGTATGGTTAGTCCACCTTAAAATATATGCAAATTTCTTTGGTTAATGGCACATGGACTACTCGTCGTGGTACCCCCTTTGCAAACAGAACTCCTCTTCTTCCTTCCTCTGGTCATGCTAATTCTCCTATCCCTTTTAATGCATCTTCCCCTATTCCACCCCACACCAGAACTGATATTCCTAGTCCCTCCTCCTCCTATGTTCCCCCTGCTCCACATCCTCCTCCTGTTGGCAATTCCACTTCTGCTGCTTCTATTGGTCCCTCTTCCCAATAAGTTGCTGAGTTAGTCATCCTTGTTCAGGGGTTGACTTCTTCCATGGAATCTCTTTGTGAGAAGGTTGATGCGGACCTTTACGACATCGATTGTAAAATGTTCTCTATTTCTAAGAATGTCACCAACTTTGAGAAAACCACACGCATTCTGAGAATGGAAGTGGAAAGTGCTTGTGATGCTGGTATGTCATTGAGCAAGAAAATGAAGCACATTGTTGAATCCATTGTGAAGGCCAACATAGCCATTCTGGTGCAAGTAAGAAAGGAGTATGATGAAGGAGTGTTCATCGCTGTCTAGCAAAACTTTAGGAAAGTAGAAGAACACCTCAAGTGGATCTAGGATGCTTGGGTTAAGCAGTTCAAACCCAAGAAAACAAAGGAAGAAAAAGATGATCGTTTCCGATGTGAGGTAGATCTTTCTTTGGCATCTATATTTGCAGCCATGGCCGAATAGGAGACAAAAGTTGAAAAGACAGCCTCCTCAAGGAAAAATGTTTATGAAAGGAAGAAAAAGCAAGAAGAGAAGAAAGCGTTCAACAAGTTTATGGATGAGCCTTAATGAAGACCTTTTGATGATTCCATAAGGGGAGAAGGTGAAGAAGAAGAGAAAACAAGAAGAAGAAATAGAAGAAAAAGAAGAAGTTGTGAAGTTTTTTGTCTTGTTGTGTTTTGTTGAAGAAGAAGATGTAACTTTAAAACATACATTTTTGTCTTTTTATGTTGTGGATATGTTTGTGGATGAAAATATTTCTGTTAAGTTTTTTTTTAATGTGAATGAATGGCTATTAGCTTTTGAACTGATGTATGTATGAAATTATCTTGATTTGTTTGAATCCTCCATTTCATACCATCTGTTGCAATTTTGTTTGGAATGCCAAGTAATGTATTGCTATATTAGAATGGTTAGATGCTTGAGCTTCTTTGATTTGATGCCCAATTTTTAATAAATTCAGAACGTTTTTTAGTTCAATTTTCTCTTGATATTGCAATTCTATTGAGTATAGATGAAATACTGTTGTTGAATACCATTTGCTTTGATTACAAAAAAAGTGTTTAAGGTATAGACATAAGAGGAGAAGCTTTACCCAAAATCTTTTTAAATATTTTCTAAAAAATATTGTAATCATCAACAAATGGGAGATTGTTAGTTCAATGGCTTTTTAATTAGATTTTGATAATTTTTGTAATTCATTTTTTTTATTAAATTGATTTAAAAAGATTATATTTAATTGTTTTCAAATAGATAAGTATTGACACTACATGACAAATGAGTCGACACCTTATACCATTTATGCTGGCACTTTATATCAAATGGGTTGACACTCAGTATTCGTATGAAAAATATTTTGTGCCGACATCAATTGATACTTGGGTCGACACCTTAAGGCAAAACACGCTTGAAATTCTCAAGTGTGTAGACACAAATAAAATTTAGGATCGACACATTAACTACTTTACTTAAGATGTTTCAGGAACTTAAAATGAGTCGACACCAAATAATTTTGGATCGACACCTTCTATATTGGACTGAGATTCATTTTGAGTTGACACCAAAGTATTTTGAGTCGACACCAAAGGCTCCTTCGGGTTCCAAACTTCGGATTTTATGGGTCGACCCTAAATTTCAATGAGTCGATACCAAAACACATTTCAGAAAACAAAATGAGTCAACACCAAAGAGAAATGGGTTGACACCAGAGCTATATGTTATTTCCTAATTCCAAGTCAAAAAGGATAGACACCAAATCTTTTTGAGTTGACACAAATGTTCCTTTCAAAAACAGAAGTTTTGGGTTGACACAAAACGAAGATGAGTTGACACCAAAACAACCGAGATTGTCTGAGATTTTATGAGTCGACACTAAACAAATATGAGTTGACTCTAAAAATCCTGAGGCTGACTGTAACTTTATGAGTTGACACCACAACGATTTTGAGTCGACACCAAAGTACTAGTAGCTATTCTGAGAAATTGGGTCGACATTAAAGAAATATGAGTCGACACCAAAGTCTCACATGAAAATACTGAAGAAATGCATGAAGTCGACACCAAATGATTCATGAGTCGACACCACTATGTAGGTGAAGTAAATGCAAAAATTGGGTCGACTCCAACGAAGAACTAAGTTGACACAAGCACTTAAAGATCCAAGTCCTAGATATTTTGTGTCAACACCAAATGATTTTGTGTCGGCACCTACAACAGATTTCAAATCTCGCGCTGGTTCCAACGATTGAATTTCAGAGCATTAATTGCCTCCACCAACCCACCAACGGTCATTTACTTTAGATGACTATATAAAGAGTTAATTTTTAGAGTTTCAAATCTTTGGACACTGTTTTATTGATTGAATCAAAAGCTCAAAATTTTCAAGAAAACATTTATTGCTAATCTATTCCTCTAGCCGATTCCCACTCTTTTTTATTCATTTATTTTTAATCATTTGCAAAGAGAGTGAGTTAGTGAATATTTGATTCTCTCATTTATTGTAATAGAGGGTAAGTCACCCTTGATCCTTTAAGATAGTGAGTGATTTCGCTTAAAAGAATAGCTCAAGAGAAATTAGAAAAAACAAGAGATTGTTTTGTAGAATCTTCTTGAGACTGTAAAAGGCTTTTGAATACGCATGTGAAGCATTCGATCCTAGTGGATATTCTGAAGGAGAGTCTTGAGGAGTGGTCGTAGGATTGGAAGAAACCGAACTACTATAAATCTTGGTGTCTGGTTCATTTTCTCTCTCCCTAACTTCTTTAATTTTCTTATTGCTTTACTACCTGCCATATTTGCTTGTGAAATTAAAAGATTTTGCAAGAAGTTTTTAAAATTATTATTATTATTTTAAAACTCAATTCACCTCCCCTCTTGAGTTGCCTGAACTAACAATATATATATATATAAAATAAATATCTAAATAGAAACGCAACAAAGTTAAAACGATCATTTGATAGTAATAATTGCAATGTGAAGTGAAAATCGTTAATAAAATGATAGTCTGGTGCACGAAACTTCTATATATGTGGGATCCAAGAAAGGTGCACGAAACTTCTATATATGTGGGATCCAAGAAAGGGGCAGACCATAAAGGGTCAATAATACACAATCTTATCTTACATTTGCGAGAGACTGTTTTCACGCTTCGAACCCGTGACCTCCAAGTCACACAGTAACAACTCTACTATTACACAAATGCGTCCCTTCAAATGACAATCGTTAATAATATAAAAGTAACAAAAAATGAGAAATTGATAGATCGCCTATACCTGTTTCACTATCATATCATTCACATGTTTTGCACGTGTGCACACCTCTATACACTATCTATAAAAGGGAACTCAAGCGTTTTGAAACGCAGTCAATTAAGTTTTAGTTCAAAAATTATCTACAACTTAATTAATTGTCACATCATTTATAACCTAAAAGGATAAAATTGTAAATTATTTATACAATAACTACTTTTAAATTTTTAAAATTTTTAAAAATAACTGCATACGCATATGTGCCACCTTCTAGTTGTTGGATTTTTTACTCGAATTTTTTAATTTTTCGAAGGTTGCTATCGGGTTAGTGGCTGCTCAAGCGATCTAAGGTCCGCCACGAGTTAGAATTTTTTGTACGACATTAAGGTTAATTTTTAATCAAGGCGGCTTCATATATAAGAGCTTTATGATTCATAGAAACCTAAAAACGTCTAAGACACTTGAGAGTTTCAAGTTAGGAGACTTGAGAGAGTGTAGAGAGGCAGTGAAAGACTCGATTTGAGATCACAAATACATTGTGAGGTAGAGAGAGATCATTGTAATCCTTATTTAGTTAATAGTAGATTATTTCTTATCTCTTGTGGAGGTTGGCAGTCAGGCGAACCACGTATATCTTACGTTCTTGGTTGTTCATGTTCTTTCGTGTTAGCCATGGGCATAGGTACATATACTTGAGTGGATTCAACTAAGCCCACTCAATTTTTTTAAAGAATTTTTATGTATAATTATTTAAATTTTTTAGTATTTAAAATATTGATACCAATAAAATATTAAAAATAGCATAAAATGGGGTCATATTTTTTAAAATTACAAGTTGTTGAAAATTTAATATTAGTTGTGATGTCTTTTCTACTTAGAGAAAAAGTTAAACTAATAATAATAATAATCTCAAACTTCATTTTTTTAATATAATTAACAAGTATGAATATTTTTTTTCTGAAGTAAATGAAAATATAAAATATTATAGTGCATTTTGTTAAAGTTAATTTTGACAAATTCTGTAGAACTAAAAATTTAATATGATTATAATTTTTTAAGAGCCCGATTGGTAACTAGCCTTAAAGCTAGTTTTCTTTTTATTTATTTATTTTTTTTATATTTTTAGCCAAAAAATTAAATTTAATTCAGAGCACGTTGTTTGGTAATTTATCTTTTAAGCTATCTTTTTTGAAGTTAGTTGTTTGGGTAAAAAGTTAATTTTTTTTTTGTTCAAATTGGACATTTTTATCCTTCTATATATATTTGATGTTAACAATTATATATAGTTAGTAATGGTAGTAAAAAATTTATGAATAAGGGTATTATTGTATTTTAAAAGTGGTTAGAATTTAAATAGATTATTCTTGTAGTTAGTGTTTTGATTTGATTTTTTAACTTTTTAGCTTTTTTATTTTTTTGTCAAACGGACTACGTTTTTTTTTTTCATTTTTAGCCAAAAATTCAAAAAGCTTGAGTTACCAAACGGGCCCTATATCACACCATTGAGTAAAATTCTTGGCTACGCCACTAGTGTTAGCTATTGTGGCTTATAGTCTTCATGGGTTTTCGTTTGATAGCCTCGATTAATTTTGATCTTAATCTTTTGAAAATTTGTGACTAAAAATCACAACACTAGTATATATATAAAACCACTAAGAAATAACGAAAAAAAAAAAACAAAAGATCACTTCAAATTATTTGTTTGAGTTTAAATACTTTGATAAATATAGATATATATAAATTAAAAGAAAAAGGTATAGTTAAAGATTTATTTCATAAAAAACAAAATTAGTATGGAGGACTTAATAATAAAAGGGTAAATTATATTTATATATCTCATATTTAAGGATAATAACATTGACACTCCCTTTACTCTCTAAAATACCACTATCCTCCCTTACTTTATTATTTATGTAGCAGTTTGGTTCATTCGTCAATTGATTGTCAGTTGACCGTTAGTTGCCCTTTCTTACTTTATTATTTTAACAATTTGGTTAATCATCCCCTTACTTTATTAGCTATGAGTTCATATGTATATTTTTCATGAAAGTAATTTTTTTTTCTTTGCACAAACAAAAATGAGATTAATGTTAGCTACATATTAAATTAATAATAATTTATACAAAATTAAATGGCAACTAATTTTAAGTTGGCTTAAAATAATATTTTTTATTTTTTTGCTTAAAACCTTAAAAGCCAAAAAAATCTCATTTCCCAATTGAAAGGCTTTTAGCAAAAAAACAAAAAACCTTACTTTAAGTTGATTTAAAACCGGTTGTCATTTAATTTTATATAAATTATTATTAATTTAGTATGTAGCTAACATTAATATCATTTTTGTTTGTTCAAAGAAAAGACAGAAAACAATAAAGTAAGGAAGAGTAACTAACGGTCAACTGATGGACGGATCAAATTGTTACATAAATAATAAAATAAAGGAAGACAGTGATATTTTAGAGAATAAAAAAATATTAGTGTTAATACTTTTAAATACAAAAAATATAGATATAATTTACCTATAATAAAAGCATGGTCAAGAGGTAATGTTTTTAAAAAATACAAGTCAAATTAGTGCTTGCAGTGTGCAACCCGCGGGTAATTGTTTGTTTGGCACAAGGCGTAATGAAAGGGAAAGGAATGTAAAGACATTTTTGAGAGAGAGAGAGAGAGAGAGAGAGAGGCCCATTTGGCACTTCTAACTTTTTAATTTTTTTTTTTGCTTAAAAACTCAAAAAAATTAATGTAGTTCATTTGAAAAAAAATAAAAAAAACTAAAAAGTCACAATAATAATTTGAATAGGACATTTCAAAAGTTTCGTATAAAATATTATGAAATTGTTTGGCAAAATTACTACTAGTAATTTGTAATTTTTTGCTAATAATTTTAGCTAAAAATTATAATATTTTTTAAACACTTACAATTTTTACTACAAATTATAATTTTTTTTTATTTCAGCTACAAGTTACAATTTTTACTAAGTACTCACAACTTCTATTAAAAGTTACAATGTATAAACTACTAATTTCATCAATACCAAACACCACCTATATGTATAATAATTCAAACTTAATTAAATTATTCTTTATTTTATTTAGCTCTAGATTAAGTTGTTACAAATTTGGTCTTACTGTCAATCCTATGTCCTGTTGAGGGCATTGCAACATTGTGGTGTAGTAAAGCAAGATGATTACGTCACACAATTAAATGGGTAAAATAAAATATTCCAAATGTTCCAATTGGAGAATAGATGGATAAAAAGTAAAATGTCAAGTGGAACATAAGTATGAACTTAGGACCTTATGAGTACAAAAAAAAATTTCTAAGAAACTAAAGAAATAATAAAGTCATGCCTTAGTCATCATATAGGCATGCTTCGGTGAGCAAAG
>JAULJZ010130888.1:0-10911 GCA_032270985.1 Heliamphora pulchella | reverse complement strand
TAACTTAAATATTGCAGGTTTTTTTTATGCTGACTGGGCAGGATGTGCAGATGACGGAAAAAGCACATCAGGAGGATTTTTCTACATTAGTAACAATTTAGTGCTGCAACATAGTAAGAAACAAAATGCAATTTCTTTGTCTACTGTCGAGGCTGAGTACATAGCGGCGGGTAGTTGTTGTACTCAGCTATTATGGATAAAACAAATGTTGTCTGATTATTGTCTTGTCCAAGAGTCTGTGATTCTTTACTATGATAATACAAGTGCGATTAATATATTCAAAAATTCGGTTAAACACTCTAGAACCAAGCACATAGATATAAGACATCATTTCATTCGTCAGTTAGTTGAGGATAATATCATAACTCTTGAATACATTGACATTGAAAAACGACTGGCTGATTTGTTCACAAAATTTCTTGAAGCAGTTCGCTTTGAATTTCTTAGGAAATCAATTGGGATTGGCATTTTAAGTTAAAAAAAATGGCATCTAATTCATTAATAAAAGATAATCTTATCTGAAACATTTTAAAATACTGCCTGAAGGATCTCTATTAGAAATCTAGGCAAGATCAAGTTCGAAACTTGAAAAATGGTTTTCATGGTATGATTATGATATGTATGGTTAAATATGAATGTGACATTCTTTGGATACTGGTTAAAAAATACTTTTTGATTGACCTCTACAGTAAAATTCTTTTGTTGATGTTGATGTCTATAACCACCCCCATCTGATTATCTTTCCACTGCTCTGCTCTCACTCTGAACTGTGTTTCTATACTATGCTTACAGAAATGGCTACCTAGACAAATTTTACGTTTTCAATTGTTGTAGTGTGAATGCCGTTGGTTGTGCTATATTTTTAATCTTGCTTATGGAAATGGCTACCTATCTGAACCATGCTTTTTTGTTTATGTTAGTGTGTTAGCCGCCACGTATGCAACTGTGCTTCAAAACTATTGGAAATGGCTATCTATGCGAATTTTATTTTTTCGTTCGTAGTAGTGTGAAAGCTGCCAGAAAATAACTAAAAAAAAAAACAATTTTTTTTTTGTATAACCAGTTCTTTGTGAGAGGGAGCATCTGTACTTTTTCAACAAACATACATTGGAATTTTACTTGGTTTGACTTCAAATTGTGTGTTTTGACTTTATTTCAGATGTGTCTTCTATATATTTCTCATTCACATTTTTAATCATTGCCTATGAGAAATTGTTTTTTCAAGATTTTGACGTTCATCTCTTATAAAGCTCTCATTGGCAGGATTCTGTGATTTTATTTTTTCATATTTTGACGTTGGATTATTCTGTATGTTTGAGTTACTGCGTTTTTTTAGTTTTTTAGTTTTTGTTTTTGTTGACCTTTAAAGATGCCAGTGTCAAATTGTGCCTCTCAAATTCTTAGTATGGCTTCATCCGAATTTTGTAAGTTTTTCACTGCTCGAGCGGCCCTTCATGCGCTCGAGCGCGCTATAGCCAATGGCTTGTGTTCTTCTCCTTCGCTCGAGTGGTCCCTCCTCACTCGAGCAGGCTGTCACGGATTTAAAAATTTAAAACAGAGGTTAGGGGTGTCTTTTCACGTTCTTTTCAAAATCTTTTCCCTTCTCTCTTGGCACCTCATCTTCTTGGAGGTTTTGGGCTTCAATCACTCGTTCTCAAGCGACAATCTCTCATCATCAAGCTTCGATTCATCCTCTCCTCATCGGTAAGTTCTTTCCTATCGTTTTTTTCCTTCTCAATCAAGGGTTTTGAGAAATCCTGGTTTCCTTTGTTTTGGCCTTGTTTCTTCTTTCTATGTGTTGTTAAGGATGTACATAAACATGAATAGACGTTTTGATTTTGGTTTCTCATGTTATTCTTTGTTGAGTATGTCGGGGAAGGTTGAAACCGAATCTAGGGTTTCGGATCCTTGGTTTTTGATCTTGATTGTGTGTCTTTCACATGCTTGTACCTTTATTAGTGATATTTTTAAATAGTTTTTATCTTGAGAATTTGCACGGTTGTGATATTGAGGAGCCTTTGTTTTTTTTAGTTTCGTCGGCACTGCTCGAGCGGTGGTCTGAGCGCTCGAGCGGACCCAGTGTTCACATACGGCACTTCCTTCTTGCAGATTCTCAGTTTCTATTTCATCTCTCTTGCTAACTTATGCTTCTCTTGCATCGGTCTTGTTATTGTGAGGTTCAAGTATGCATATGTCTTGGTAATGTTTTTTTTTTGATTAGCATTTATTTTTAACTCTCTTTAATTATGATTTTTTCAGGATCATGCCACCCCGCCCTAAAAAGACTGCTGGACGTTCATCTGCCCCATTCGACCACACCCGATTTCATTCCCTAGAAGGGGAAGAAAGGTATCTTAATCTTTACTCATCTCGCCCTCTTAGGATAGAAAAGCATGTCGTTTTGTCAGACTTTGCCTCGTTAAAAATCCCTCAAATGTTTGAAATCCTAGGTTTGGCTTAACTCCTCCAAGTGGAGGGTGTTGTTTATGTCGATCTTGTGTGTGAGTTTTATTCAAACATGTTTGATGTTCAAACCAAACTTTTTCAATTCAAAACTTTTGTCCGTGGTATTTCTATTGTCATGGATCAATATATTTTGTCTGACTTTATAGGATATGTCATCCCATGTGATGTTGATTATCCTCCTATTCCTGCTCATCCTAATTGGACTTATTCTGAAATTGCTTCTACTTTGTGTGGGAAACCCCGAGAATGGGTTGGAGGTCTCATCTACCAACATGAGCTTACCCCTACATTTCATTTGTTGAACATCATTGTGAGTGCCAATATTAGTCCTAGGGGTCATGTCTCTGACATTAACAAAGAGCATGGATTTGAGTTGTTTATGATTAGTAAAGGTGAAAAAATCAACATTGCTAAGGTTTTTCTTTCCTCCATGTTGAAAGTTGCACGTGGCAACAAGAATGCTGCTCTTCCTTATGGTCATTTCTTGACAAAATTCATTAGCTCACTTCTTACTTTTCGTCTCCCTTCTAATCTCACCTCTGTGCACATCACTAAATTTATCAGTAAGCGCACCTTCTCACAGAGTGCATCACATATCTCCACCCCTGGTCATTCCTCAGATTCTGAGGAGAGTGAGGATGATCCCATTCATAGTGCCTCTACCCCACTTGCTCATGAGGGCATGTCATCCCACTCCCAGTCATTTCTTGTTGCTCGCCTGGATTCCTTAGAGGCTCGTGTTGACTCTCTTCAGCAACTTATGATAACCCGTTTTGATGTTTTGGAGTTGCTTCTTCGCGAACTACCTCCTGGTTCTGATTTTTAGTCTCCAAGTGACACAAAGGGGGAGTGACAGGTATTTTGACAGGGGGAGTATTGGCTTTTTGACTTTTTTTGACAGGCTGGTAGGAAAACATTGGTATTTTGCTGCAAACATTATTTAATACTTTGGTTTACAAGTTTCACTTGGTTGGTAGGTGACAGGGGGTATTTTTTTGGTTTTCTTTAGTTTTGGCTACTGATACTTTGGTTTACATGCATTAGTTGGATGTTCTAATGGTTGTTTGTTTTAAAGATACATTGGTCCTAGGGGGAGTATTTTGCTACTTTACACTGCTTTCAAATTTTATCCCTCATTTTGGTGAATGGTACAGTAAATATATTCTTAGATATATTGTGGGTTGAATTCAATATCTTTTCTGATTATCTTTTTCTGGACTGATTTGTTCTTGGTTTTAAGAAGTATCTTGCGAGGTTGGATTTGTAGGCATGGAAGAAGAAGAGTGCTTTTGATTTTTTTGGATCTTGCCAGTTATCTTGTCGGTTTATTATTTTAGTATCAGGTTGTATTTACCTGAATTTGTTAAGGGAGAGATTATAAATAAATTAATATAAATTAATTTTTATTATTTTTATTTATGACAAATTTCAAGTGTATTAGGAAGTCTTTTGTGTTTAGATTTTTGTGTGAGTTTAGGAAACATGTGATTAGGTAGCTTTCTAAATTTGATAAGATTGAATCCTAAAGGGTTTTAGAATTCTTATCTTGTGGCTTATCTAATTTGGAATCTTATCAGAAGACCTAGTTTGTGGTACTCACAGACAAGCATAAGGTGCAAACAGTTAAAGCATGTATTGCCTGTGAGTCTCGACCACATGACCGCTCAAGTGCCCAACCATCCGCTCAAGTGGTGCCCAGGTAGTTTTATGTTTTCTAATTCTGGTTGCCTTAGGTTTGGTGATCTATATATATATATATCCTTGGTGGTGCACGAAATCATCTCTTGAGATATTATTGTACTGAGCATCAAAATCATTCAAGAGTAAATTTATGCATCACAAATATCGAAGATCATTCGACAGCAAAGCTTAGACGGCGTTCTAAGTTCCAACAAAGGATTCTATCGGAGAAGGCTGCTACGAGGGTTCGTTGTAGTAGGAATCAAGAGGAGAACAGTTAACGAGGATTTGACGTACAAGCTTAAGACTAGAAGATTGAGGAGTCAATCTAATAGAGTCTGTAAGTTGTATTGTTTCTGTTCACAGTTAGTACTTGTTTCCTGAACTTGGTAGTCCCATGGTTTTTTACCCTTTGAATTTTTCACGTAAAAATATCTGTGTTGTGGGTTTTTCTTTTGGTTGGTTTGCATGGATGTGATTGATGGTTAACAACTAAAAATATTATTTTTCAAAATTAAAGAAAAAATCATATTTTCTCAAAACACTTCATAAATCCATCAAACTATTGGAACCCAAGATCAAAACCCAAATTAGAAACAACACTCAATTGTTTCTCCGCCCTCTTCGACGTCGACCTCTCGAATGCCGTCGAATTGAAAGTGCCGCGAAATTGATTGAAGTGGAGTCGGGTTGGAGGTTGCCATCGGTGAGCCTGAACCTGAAGATCTGAGCTTTGTCTCCATTAGTGAGCCTGAGCCTGAAGATCTGAGTTTTGTCCAAGAGACTCGCCGGCACCATTCTTGCACCTGAAATTCTTTTGAATCGTGATTTCGATCTGAGCAGCTGCCACAACTTTTCTCTCAACTCCCTCCCTTCTTCCCTATTCGGTTTGAATAGTAGCAATCCTAATATGAGCTGTCAGATTCGCCGGAGACTTCCAAGCGACGCCGTGGCTGCACTGCGAAACAGAGGTGTGAATTGGTATATTAGTTGTGAGACTGAGTTTTAGGGTTAGGTTGACGACTTGTGGGTTTGGGTTTAGATGACTTGTGGGAAAGGAGTGTTGCTTGGATCGGTCGTCGTGGAGCTTGGATCAGTCACCCTAGAGTTGTCCGACGACAGTGCCATTGGGTTGGTGGCCCTAAGTTAGGAAAATAATAATAAGAATAAAGGCAAAATTAAAAATAATAGAAAATAATTACTGATGTTAACATTTTCAGTCGAATTTTTTAACGGTTATTTGACGGAAGAGGGGTTATGAAATATAAAAAAAAGCAGAAGAGATGGCAGTGTCATTTTAAATACTTCAAGGGAGATTCCTGAAATAAGTTTAAATCTTGAAGAAGGTAAATGTAATTTATCCATATTATTATTATTTTTTGGATGATTTAGTCTCAAGTCCTGTTTTTACTATTTTTTTTTGGGATAAAGATCATTTACGAAACTAGTATCTGACTAAGTTTTTTTTTATAAATGTACCGAAATTGTCCCCGTTGTAAATGAAACATTGCCGCAAAAGTTGCGTATGGAATTGCAACATATCTTTCCAAAATAGAGCCAAAATCGGTGCTATGAGATTACAATTGCAAATGAATTTTAACTTTCATTGTAGATATCAAAGATTGATATGTGAAAATCTATGGAAAACCGCTAGGAAAATATTTTCAATGGATTCGACCATTGAGATGAATGTGACGATTATGAGTAAACCTTTTATATCTCATTGTATATCAATTTCAATCCCTCCCCGAGAATTTTATCGTTTCAGTTCTTGGGATGTAAACTCGTCATTCATGTTGGAAACCCTAGATATGATAAACATTGCAACTTTGAGAAATTACAATAACATTATCATTTTCTGCAACAACATTCTCATTTACTGTAATAAAATTCTCATTTATTGCAATAACATTCCCGTCTTCTATTGAACTAACACATTCTCATTTTTTGCAATAATATTCTCATTTACTGTAACAACATTCTCATTTTCTACAACAACAGTCCCATTTCTGTTAAACTAACATATTCTCATTTCTGTATTAACATTCTCATTTTCTTCAGCAATATTCTAAGATACTCTTTTATATATAATGTAGGCGGCAAAAACATATTATCTATGAATCTTTCTTTGAAAAAACTGCAACATATCATTGGCTAAATCAGCAAAATGGTACTGAATCAATTATCATGAAAAATCATTACACTATATAACACATGGAATGAAAAATCACTATGATATTTAGATACCATATTAACGAATGTAACTACTCACTAAATTTTTTTAGATAAATCACTATGTATATCCTATTACTAAAACGGAATTTATACAACACATATATATCTATACTATTCTATACTGTTCTATAAAAAAAAGCACCAAAATTGGTTTATTAAAGCCAACCGAATTTTTTAAACCAAAATTTGCCCACAATTATTCTACTAAATTCCGGAGATTGAATACACTAAAATTGCAATGATTAAAATAGTCTTTTTCCAATTCCCACATCACCAGCGGTTACTTAACTTCCCCCAACATGGAAGTTCTGTTAGGTTTGTAGTTTTAACTTCTTTAGATTCATAAAAAATGTGTGATTGAATGGTTCTTGATTTGCTGCAGAATTTAGTCGCTTTGATTTGTGCATGCATTTACTTCCTGTAATATTATATTCATCTGTTTACATTCACTGGCGATTCGTGACGGTGAATTTGCTCAACAAACTTTTTCTTACATCCTCTTTAATGGTTTGAAAAACTGTTGAAAATTCTTTGGTTTGTTGATTACGCACATTTTTATTTCTTTATTTTCATACGTGATAAGAGGAGAATGTCAAGAACGGATTGACAGTATTATTCTTGGAAGTAGAAGTGTCAAGAATAGATTGACAATGGTATTCTTGAAAGTTCTTTTTCTGAAATTCTATGATGCCTCGTGAAATTTTCCATCCTAATGGGGTGGGACTGGTTTTTTTCTTTTTAATAAGTAGATTTTTACATCTTTTGCCCAAAATTCAATTCCAAACAGTGGCAGTGTAAGGAGGACACGAGACGAATAGAAGAAAGTTTATGCGTATTTGTTGTGACTGAACAAAAACGATATGAAAAATGAGAGAAAGGAAGAAAGGAGAAGATGGCTAGAAAGCAAAAATAGAGTGCCACCTATCAAAACCAAGTCTAATCTCATCGTTACTCGCCTCAAAGACACCAATTTCTTTATGGTCCCATCTCTTTTTACAATTTTCCCCTTAAATTGCACTCTTTCTTTGTCTAATGTTTATCTCTTTTTTTTTCGTTATTATTGATTAGATGTAAATAAAGTTTGTGCAAATCAAGCATGCGGTGTGATTCTTTGTCTACATTATTGAAGGGGGTGTGGAATAAGTGGGGATTTGGGTATGGCCTATGATCTGGATCCGGGACCCGAATCGTTGGCCCGAATGACATCAGTAAGGAGATTGGTCCTGATGTGAAGCTAGGTCGGTCCTAGCCGGAACGGCTACGGCTAAGTTACCAATGCGCATTCAATGTGGCATGATTGAGGGAAGTACATGTCTTAAATGCGACGTGGTTTGACATGACAGGTATTAAACACGATTGACCTATGCACCCACACACCATAGGAGTTTGGCCCACTCGCCGGGGGAGATCGGTCCAAAGGACGGCCGACGTGGGGAAATTAAGGCGATGTGACGGTTAGCGAACTGTCACCGCCGCTAACAGTGGCGATGCCAGAGGAGGACAGAGTGACAGGAGGACGTGTCAACCAGGTGCAGGTACATGTTAGACGAATTCTCATAATTGCGAGGAGAGAGAAAATGGGGCATCCTCCCTATAAGAGAAGAGGGTGAACGCTAGAAGAAGGAGAGGTGGGTGTTTTTGGACTTTAGTAAATTAAATTCCTTCTACTTACTCTCACTAACTTGAGCGTCGGAGGGGCGCCCGGCAATCTACCGCCGGTTAGCTCACGTGTGTTTGTCTTTATAGCGGTTGATTAATTAGCAGGATCGATCGGGCTGGATCCAACGCATAAATAAATTATATTTACGGGACATTCCCGTACATTTGGCGCCGTCTGTGAGAAATCCTGTTAATAACAGATTGTTAAACTGCTCATGGAAACCCCGTCAAAGACACCCATTGTCCTTGATGAATAGGTCACGCCCGGTGTTGACAGAAGGCAAAAGGAGTGAAGAAGAGAAGAGAAGAGGCCAAAAGATGAAGCAACCAGGGCTCTGGAGCCTGAGTTCACCAAAGACGCAGCGCTCCACGCCATGGGAGAGGAAATAATGAGGCTTCGTACCTCTTTGATGAACCAGGAGCTGACCCTCCAGGAGCGAAACGCACAGGTCCAAGTAGGAAGTTCGCGCACTGGAGAACAGAAGCGGTTAGGAATTAGGGAAGGGATGGGAGTGAAGGAGATCGATCTAGAGTTAGGAAAGATACTCAGAGAGTTCACAAGACAAAAGGAAGCTTCGAGTACCGAGGAAAGTGGTCACACTCCCAAGAGGTCACGACAGAAGAACCAGCTCCCGCAGAAGGATAAATCGAGAAAGGAGGTTGGTTTCGGTCAGCACACGATACGACGGTGGAAGCGAATGACGTATGGGATGTGCCAGTTACCACGCCGTTCACCCAGCACATAGATGAGGCGGAACTGCCGAAAAGTTTTTCAGTTCCTAGATTCAAATCCTACGACCGGCGTTGTGATCCAAATACCCACATCAGTCATTACAGGCAGATGATGACGTTGTGGAGCAGCAATGATGCGCTCATGTGTAAGGTCTTTTCGTCTAGCCTGGGCGAGACTGGAATAAGATGGCTTGACCGGTTATCGCCACGGTCAATTACGAGTTGGAGGGAGCTCTCACAAAGATTCGTGGCGCGGTTCGTCATGAATACAAAAGTCCCAGAAGAAATCGATTCCTTGATGGCACTCTGATGGATGAAAAAGGAATCCTTGAGGGATTACATAAGAAAATATTGTGAGGTGTATAATGACATCGAAAATTGCACAAGGAGCTAGCCGTGGCGTCATTTAAACATGGGCTTTAGCCCGGGGGCAAGTTGAGGGCCTCCCTAACGAAGAAGCCACCGCAAAATATCTCGGCGCTGATGAGCCATGTGGAACAGTACATAAGGGTAGAAGAGGACGTGGGAAAGGCAGAGGTGGAAGTAATACCGAGGGAGCGAAGGCCGAGCCCGGACAGAACTAAGAAAATCAATCTGGGGCACTTGAGGAGGAGTCCGCCGCAGCCGAGCAAGAAGCCAAGGGGTGAGTCGACGGGGGCTCACGTCTGATCAAGGCTTGCTATGGAAGAAGGGAAGTCAACACCGTGTTCAAAGAGTCGATTCACAAGATCCTACCGCGAATCAGGGATAAACCCTATTTCATGTGGCCACCCAAGCTACCCGACTACGTCATACGGGCGACAGAAGAAAATGGGGTACAGTGGAGGTGTTCTTACCATAGGGAAAAGAGTCATAAGACGGAGGACTGTCGAGCCTTCAAAAAGCACTTGGAAGGCTTGGTCCGACAAGGACATCTAAAGGAGTTCATAGAGGAGGAGAGGGCAGAGCAGCGGGTACTCACACCCACGAGGCGAGAAGAGCAAGCCGCCAGACCAACCAGTCATGGGACCATCCACGTAATTCACAGAGTTACAGAGCAGAAACAAACTATCTTCACGCGGGGGCAAATGCGCAGGCTCAGCCATATAGCAAAAGTGATGCGAGTACAGACGATCGCAGGGAAGAGGACAAGGATGAAGGGTAGCAAAGGCATCACGTTCACTGACGAAGATGCCGAGAGGGTACAACATCCTCATAATGATGCGTTGGTTGTGTCCCTCAATATAGCCGGGTTCGACGTTAAGCGAGTATTGATAGATCTGGGAAGCTCGGTCGAAGTAATGTACTACACTCTCTACACAAAGCTTGGTCTTCGCGCCCAAGACATGATCCCATCATGTACCCCGCTCGTGGGCTTCGATTCTCAGCCAGTATGGCCTATGGGAAGAGCTACAATCCCAGTTGGGAAAGGAACAGCGGAGTCCCTAACCGAGTTCCTAGTAGTCGATGTTCCCTCCGCCTATAATGCTATCATGGGTCGGACGTGGTTGCATGAGCTGCGGGCAATTCCCTCTACATACCCTCAAATGTTGAAGTTTCCCACCAAGCGGGGTGGAAGTGGTTCACGGAGACCAAGTCGCCTCTAAGAACTGCTTCGTGGCAGCCTTGAAGGCAGAAGTCAAGACAGAGGAAGTCAAGATGATCGAAGAGCCAGTTTGGGCCATCTTGGAGGATGTTGGAACAGAGGCCAAGGACAAACCCATCGAAGAGCTCGAATCAGTGTTGATGAATCCGAACGATCCTGAGAAATATTTCCTGCTCGGTTCCACATTGGCCGAACAACAAAGGCAGGACCTACTCCGGCTATTGCAGAGTAATATCGAGGCATTCGCGTGGACTCCCTACGAAATGCAAGGAATAGATCCAGCCTACATTTGTCATTTCTTGAACGTTAGATCGGCCTCGAAGCCAATCAGGCAAAAAGGGCGTCGTTTGGCACCTCACCACACAGAGGCCGTAGGAGAGGATGTGGGAAAACTACTGGAGGTTGGGGCAATAAGAGAGATACAGTGCCCGGAGTAGCTATCCAATATAGTGGTTGTTAGGAAAAAGGATTGAAGATGGAGAGTATGCGTGGATTTTACAAACCTAAATAAAGCATGTCCGAAGGATAATTTTCCCCTCCCCAAGATTGATTAG
>JAULJZ010130856.1:0-10912 GCA_032270985.1 Heliamphora pulchella | reverse complement strand
AAATTACCAAATAATATACATTATTAGAAAAAAAAAAAGTTAAGTTAACAAACAACTTATTTGTTTTGATTTTAAATTTTTAGTTAAAAAGACACAAAAATCCAATAGATAAAACAATTACCAATCGCGGCCTAAGTTTCCTAGTGGTTTTGCATAAAAGAGTTTGAATTCTCTCATGCTACGCCCAACAAGAGACCTGTCATTGGCGGACAGTAAATAATTGTTTATTTGTTTATTTAATTTAATTTATTTATATTTTTAATTAAAAAAATAAAAGTATTAAGATATAAAAATAAGCAATAATTATGAAATTTAGCCCAAAAAAGCCTAGATCTGTTTTATTATTTCGAACAAGTCACTTTGAGATTCGTCAAAAAAAATAATATTTATTTTAAAAAATAAAATAATTGAACAACCTTGCTAAGGCTGTTGGGTTCGAAGCCAACTAAGAACATGAAGATGTCACATGACTTGTCCCAAAATGTATAATGTTGATATTGGCACACTTTGTTAATTTCTTATCATTCCTTTGGATTAAATTTTGGAATTTTTATTTATTTTTAATTTATCTTTTTTTTGAAAAAAAAGATTATCTTTTAGGTAACATTTTTTTATTTTTCTGAATCATAAAAAAATAAAAAGATTAATCAAAAAATTAAAAAGTCTAATAAAAACGAAAAGAAGCAATATAAAATTTGAATTATTATTTTTAAAATTTTTTTATATTTTGATTAAAAAAATTATTTTTCAAATTACGAGAGAAATCGAAAAAATATAACAATCAGATTAAATGATAAAAAAATTGACTAAAAACTAAAATAAACAAAATAAATTAAGCAAATAAGCAATTATAAGAGGGCCAAGTGTGAGAATTTTTCTTTTTATGGCTCTGAGCTTTCATATATCCACGCACAATGGTTGGATTTAAGGTTCTAATTGGCATTTTTTATTTTTTGGATTTTTGACTAAATTGTGTAAAAAAGCAAAGTAATTCCTTTGACTTGCTTAAAAAAATTTAGAAATTTTATAATTTTTTTCCTTTACGCACTCTAATAAATATCACACCCCGATAAAATGGTAAAAAAAATTTATTCTTTTTTTGCATATTAGAAGTCATTTTAAAGAAATGTTAATAAAGGACAATATTGATATTTCAATACAAAAAGCTAAAAATTAAATTACCAAACAATATACATTAGTAGGTAAAAAAATGGTTAAGTTTCCAAATGATTTATCTTATTTTCATTTTAAATTTTCAGTTAATAAACCACCCAAAAATCCAAAATATAAAAAGATTACCAATCATGGCCTAAGGGCCAATTGGCAACTTGCTTAAAACCTAGATTTTTTACTCTTTTTTTTTTTTTTGCATTTTTAACCAAAAAGTTAAATTTGGTTTAAAATAAATTATTTAGTAACTTAACTTTTAATTAAGTTAGTTTTTTCGAAATTGAAAGTTAAAAGTTAACCTTTTTACTTTTTGTTTAAAATGGATAATTTTACCTTTCTATATATTTGATATTTATAATTATACGTAATTGTTAGTGGTAGTAAATAAATTATGAATAAGGAGTATTATTGTATTTTAAAAGTAATAGGAGTTTGGATACAACATTTTGAGAGTTTGTATTTTGATTTGATTTTTTAACTTTTTAGCTTTTTTATATTTTTATCAAACGAATAACCTTAATTTTTTGTCATTTTTAATCAAAAAAAAAAACCAAAAAGACGATTGCCAATCAGAATCTAAGTTTCGTAGTGGAATTGGTTGGAAGAGTTTGAATTCTCTCATGCTAGTCATCCAACAATAGATCTATTGTTGATGCTTAGTTCGGAGGTGGGACGGTACTGCGCCTAGAGGACAACACCATCGTCATGTTGTGTTTTGTTTGAGTTATTTGGTGAATAAATTTTTATGATTTAATCTGTTTATTACGTAGAACTCGTCTAGTTTGTTTAGTATATAAAATTTTAAATTCATCCGAAACCTGTAATTAAGTGATTGAATAAGATCTCCTAATATTGTTTTATAAATAAATAAATAAAAATTATAATTTTAAAAAAATTATTATTAAACAAATATTATTCAATCACTTAGCTACACGTATCAGATGAAACTGAAATTTCATCTGTTATACAAACTCGACGAGGTCTACATAATAAACGGATTCGATCATAAAAATTTATTCACCAAATAAACCCAAACAAGACACAGCATGACAGTGCTATCTTTTTAGCCGTAGCACTGTCCCCATATCCGATTAGCAAGGCCACCTTAGCTCTATTTTATTATTTTGAACCGTCATCTTTAAGATTTGTCGATAAAAAATCATATATTCAAAAAATTAAAATAATTGAACGGGTGTAGATTTCTAATCAGATCACATATTATTTTTTAAAAAATATTAATAAAAAATAATTTTGATATTGAACTAATTTTTTTAATCTATAGATAAATGTAATCGATCCCATTCACAATTACAATTATCTAAACAATCTAATTTTTTATATAAACAATTTGTTCAGTAAGCTTTACACCATAGATGGGTCCTACTTAGCCCCAAAAGGCCTTTCCATTAAGATAATTAATCGGAGAAAACCTAATTCGTAGTCAAAACGACTCTCACTTTAACTATAACAATCTTTTAATCAACGACATAATTATGCATTGTCGTGAGAAGGATAACCTTAGTAAGTCACTACACGAGATGTTGTGTTTTTTTAGAGTGTTTGGGAGAATTTCTATTACTAACTTTTAACTTCTTACTATTAATTTTATTTATAAGTAAGAATTTTTTTTAAACACTAATAATTTTTGTAACAACTTCTACTATAATTTTTAATTATTTTTTTTTCTATTTCAGCTATAAATAACAATTCTTACCAAACACTCATAATTTCTATTACACGTTACAATATATAAGCTACTAGCAGTAGCATTCCCCAACAACTCATTTGTCTTTAAGTGCGGTTTAAAGTTTAAACTAAGATACAATGCCCCAAAAGTAAGAGACGGTAGAAAAATAATGGTGTTGTTATTGACACAACGGTCAAGGTTTAGATTTGAGATTTGCTCATTTTAATGTTTCATATTTGAAACCTTTCAAGTATTATTAATTTTTATGAGACTAGTTGATAAGGAGTTTTGTTTTGACTATAATTAGGTCTTTTATTGGTAAATGATGAATTTAATTTTTAAAAAATTAATTAAAATACACGTATATTGATCTAAAGACTTTAAAATATAAAAAAGAAAGATGTTAATACTTTTTGGTTCAATAATTATCATGGTGATCATGATGATAAACTTATCTTTATGTCCGTGCAATTAAGAAAAGAAATATTTAAGATTATGTAACCCGCAATCATTGATTTTTGTAAGCAAAGTTGCATGTGCAGACAATCCCCTAAAGGGCAATTGGGCATATTCCTAGATAATATTCTTTCATTTGTTGCAAATAAAGGTTATTGCCCTGTTTGAATAAATAGCTTATTTATTTATTTATTTATTTATTTATTATGAAATAAGTAAAAACATAAATAAGTAAGTTGGTTTGGGTTGCTTGGCTTTTAAGTGGCATATTTGCTTATTTGTTTATTTGCTTATATTTGCTTTTTGACTTAAATAAGTAAGTACGTTTGGAATAATCTTCACATAAATTTTGCTTATTTGGTTTATTGGCTTAAATTTTACTTATTTGACTTTCCAAACAAAGTTTCTTATTTGAGGCTAAAAAAGCCAAATAAGCAATTTAGCCAAACGAGACCATTGCGTGAAAAAATAATACTGAAAGTACTTATCCAATATTCTTTCATCTTAGTAAAATAAATTATTCTCATACTTAATTATCAACTGTATATTCCTCTTTTTTTTTTTGGGAGCTGTGTGTTTTTTTTTTCATACTTCTCAATATCTTTGTTTCTAAGAATGCAAAACAACGATAAATGAAAAAAATGAAAATAATCATAAACTAGATTATAACTAAATTTTTTCCTTTTGTTTTGGGTTTCTTTAAAAAAAAAAAAAAACATGTTTTGTTTAGTTTTTTCTTTTAATAATAAAATGAACAAGTTCCAATAATTTTTTTGTTTCCTCGGTAGTAATCTTAATCCGACCCAAGCATAATTCTACCATTTCATGTTTCCAACCCACTTGGGTGATGGGAGCTTTTCACCAAAGTTTCTACTTTTATATGTTATTTATATTTAAGTTTCATTTCAAATTCTTTTTTAAGAGCAATTTTATTCAGAATGTAGTTTTTCAATTTGTCCCTATATCTCATTTGCGTTTCATTTGGCGCCAAACAAACATTTTCAAACGGTGCAATCGGAATCGTATTTTCCCTTACAGAAGCAATCGGAGAAAAATTTGGAGATTGAATTCAAAAATTCTAGATTAGGCAACTGAGGCTATTGCGGCAACTGTAGTGGACTAATATTCTCATTTAGCCGGCCGATTTCTACGCAATGAAGATCAAGAGTGAGTTCTCAAAACTCTCTCATTCAATTGCATGAATCCTGACATTGGTTGAAAACACCGAAACTCGAGTATTAGTCGTGATTTTTTTGTCTTTCTTTGCGGTTAATGGAGTTCATAACGATTGATGATAGTTTTAGTAAACTCTTACTTCATACATTGACTCAAACAGTGCTATTTCTCGTTTGATTGTCATATGCTTTCAGCGGATAGTTTTCAATTTTTTCATTTAGATCAGAGAATGTAAACATTCTTAATATTGGTTCTATGAATGTGTATCATACACCACATTTTAGGTTTTACGAAATCATGGGACAATGAGTTTTCAACTTTTTTCAATTCTTGTTTTAGTTTTTTAACAGAAAATCTATCTTCCTAAAATGGTGTAATGTTTGGGTGTATTGTGTGAACCGCTGAATGATGTGAATATTCTCATGATGTTAAAAGGTGTGTGAAAATTCTCATAATCTTAATTATTCACATAAAGCGTGTGAACATATTCTCATAATGTTAGAATATGTGATAATATTCACATATTGGCTGCACGTTATCATTAGTAATTACTTAGTACCAGTGAATAGAGATAATAAGCATCCAATATGAGAAATTTGTGGTGTTTTCGCACACGATAAATGAACACAATCACAACCAGTTTTAATGTACAAGCTTTAATAGGTCATGTAAGCATTTACAAGAGCAATTTTTGAACTAGTGTCTGAATATGCTTACTGGTACAAAAAGTATTAAGTTCTTATTTGTGCTATTTTTTTAAATCTTTTCATATTGTTAAGTGTTGATAATAAGTATTTAGTTCTTTTGGCATAAAATGGTGTAATGTTTGGGTATGATGTGTGAACATTCTCATAATGTTCATTATTCTACATGACCTAATAAAGCTTGTACGATTGAAAAAAATTTCAAATTTCACACCGAACTAAGTTAACGGATGGTAATCCCACAATTTGAGCAATATAATAGAGTTTCATCCAAAATATAAATCCAGATTGGCTCATAGTGAAGTGATGTTTCAACTCTCTCATAAAATTGTAAAGCAATAACTAACATGATTTAAGGAAATAACTGACGCCGAAGGAAATTGGAATATTAGAATTTTTAAATTAGGATATAATAGACCAAATTAGGATTTTAAAATTTCTAAAACGGAATTTTGAGTATAGGCGAATTTATGAATGAGACTAAATACCAATACATTCCTAAATATAGAACCCAATTACAAATAACTCCATTGATTACAATTTTTTTCTATAAAATTGAGATCATTATTTTTTGGAATACAAACATTAGACGTACCATAAGTATCGTACCAGATATAAAATATTTCTTAAGAATATGTGTCAAACACTAGCAATAATATCTATTTTTGTCATTAAATTCATATAGTTTATAAGCCTAATTTACCTTTTTTATTGATATTTTTTTTATCATAATTGCACAGAAAATTTTCGTATCTTTTCAACATTAAACACATGGGAGCTACTAAATGCACATATTAAGCCCATGTTTGGTATCTTTAAAAAAATTTGTTAACTTTTTTTTACTTCTCTTTTCATGAAAAAAGCCTATAACATCCAAATGCACTATTTTTTTTTGTGAATAAAATGCTCATAATACCCTCAATTAAAAATCAACTCGACTCTAAAAAAATAAAAAGCTAATATCATTACCCCATATAATATATCTTAAAAGCAAAAAATATAAGTATATTAAAAAAATTTAACAAAAAGAAAAGCTAATCTCAACAAATTATCCTAAAAAATCTATTTTTTTTTCTTTTTTTTAATAACTCTTAAAATTCTCGCTATTTAAACCTTCTAAACAAGGACTAAGCCCTCGTTTGCCAACCTGACTAAAATTAGATTTTTTTGTCTTTTTGCTTAAAACCAAAAGGTCTCGTTTAGAAATTCAAAAGCTTTTAGCCTTTTTGCATTTTTGTTTTTTATATAAAATAGTTTTATATATTTGTTAGAAATATTATAACTTTTATTATCAACATCCACTTTCATAAAAATTATATTTTTAAAATCGATTCGTCAAAATCTATCAAATAGGATAAATATTGAATATAAAATTATGTACAAATAAATTTTTAAAAATTATTACAACTTTTTATAAAAGTTGTTATAATTCTTTACGACCTAGGCCTTCTTTCATGATCACTCGTATAGATACAGCAAATCTGGCCCAGGCCTACTTTAAGCCCATCCTTGAAGGCCTTTATCAAACAATGTGCACTATTGCCGGCCCAAGCCTTACACTAGTTGCCTGCTTTTTTAATTTTTGAAGAGTAAATTTTTACTATTTTTCTTTGTAAAAGGCCCATTATTTAGATTTAACCAAAAAAATATAATTTTTCCAAAGCCTATCAACAAAATGATATAAGCGAAATTCTTGCTAAGAGTTGCAATAAAAACCTTCCCAAAAAATAGGCCCAATAGAAGGCCTTTATTTGGTAATCCCGCATAAAAGTCAAGATTTTTTTTATTTATTTTAAAATTTTAAATTAAACTCGTAAAAAGTTTTTTTTTTTTTTTTTGATAA
Source organism: Heliamphora pulchella (assembly GCA_032270985.1). NCBI lineage: Eukaryota > Viridiplantae > Streptophyta > Magnoliopsida > Ericales > Sarraceniaceae > Heliamphora > Heliamphora pulchella. The sequence continues at coordinate 3,876 of JAULJZ010130856.1, read as the reverse complement.
AAAGAGTGATTTTAAGTCACTATACAGAGAGACAAAATTATAATTTAACAATTAACTTTTTGTTATTTTAAGCCGAAGGGTAAACCAATTACCAAAAATAGCCTAGTTGAATAATTTTCATTGTAATCCAAATGTCTATAAAGGGGGAAAATCTGCTTCCCAATAGGTAAAAAACCCTTCTTGTTTTTATCTTACCAGGTGCACAAGTCTTAACAAGAGAAGTTCAATCTCAAATAACAAAAAACCTTCCTCAAACAGATTTTCAATTTATTAAAAAAAAAAAACTTTTCGTCCGAAATCCAAATGTCTCAATAATAAAAACAATAAACAAGTATTAAATCTTATTCTCCGTATCAAACAAGTGTTAGTGGCAAAAAGAAAAAGAATGAATTTTACAACATGCCTATCGAAAAGTAAATGGCGTTGCAAACGTGTAACAAAAAATGCTCTCGGTATGATTCACTGCATAAAGCTCAGAAGCACAACTCAAAACAACTGTCTAATGACTTAGTTCTCTGACCTTTACCTTAACAGTAAAGGTGAAAACACTTGCAATTCAATGAGTTAACTCGTCACGACTCGTCTTCCTAATTTAGAACTAACTCTTCTGAGCAATTTTCAATATCGAAGTGACACATTAAATACAAAATAAACTTTTATCCATCAACTGATCTGTCTATAATTGGAGCTTTTGGAGGCCGCTAGCCCCCTCTTATCACCCAAAAATAAAAAATAAAAAATAAAAAATAATGATAAGCATGTCTCTTAATTATATATTTTCTCCTAAAAGGTGGTAATTATTTTTATAAAAAAACTAAAATAGTGTTATAGGGACCTAGAAAAGGCATCACGGAAACCAAATTTAAATTAATTTTTTCTGAGAGAGAAAAAAGGCCTTTCATTTTTTATTTTTTTTTAAAAAGTATCCAGAAAACAATGATTTTTCGTTTTGAGATACCCATGCTAAATCTAAAAGCTCCTCCTTCGGAGCCATTGGATTAGATGACTTTCTGTTACCTATCTCAAATGAGAGCCATTCGCTATTGTCTGGCCCATGGGCTTAGTCTTGGGCCATTTCCTTTTGGGTAGCCATCGCAAAAACTTGTTCATTTTGTAGATGTACATCATTCATGGGGAAAAAAAAAAAAAGAAAAGTCAATTTGATTATCATAACTAAGACACTTTTTGGGATAAAGTTTTTTAACTTTTATTGCAACTTTTTTTTTCTGTATTTTTTTGTCGTTTGGTATAAACCTTTTACTTTTTTAATTCGTCGCAATAAAACGAATCTAAAAATATAACTGATTTGACTAAAATTTTACAAAGTTGACTAGTGATAATAATAAAAAATAAAAAAAAATTTACAAAAGCCTTCAAGTGGGTTTTTTTTTTGTCAAATCTGGTTTTTTTTTTATTACTTTTTGGATTTCTAATAATAAAAGAAATATAAAAAGTACTATCATTTGAGCTAACATAAAAAAAATTCATTAAAAACGAAAAAAATGCTATATAAAAAGCTATCCCAAACGGCGCCTAAGTAATTTAGTTATGTTTTTTAAGTAATTATCTGTGCCCGGAGGCACTAATAATTAATAATTAATAATTTCTTAATTATTAAAAGTAAACTCCCAGCTCACTAATGATTTTATTAGGCTTGCTTTTAATTCCAATCAAAATTGTCCACACTTTTTAGATAGCCATATACTAAAAATATATATTTTTACAATAGATAAAGAGAAAAGTACAACTTAAAAATAAGGGTAAATTACACTAATCTCTTCTAGATTTTAGTCAAATACAGTTAACTCCATCATTTTGAACAAATTACACTTACCTCCCTTATTATTTGAAATGTCGTTACATACTAACCCGAATCGTTAGGGTTCGTCTATAACCGTTACTGCCATCAATGACGTGATTTTTTTTTCCCCTATTTTGCCCCTTATCCATGTATATAAAGCATTCAGGTTCTTCAAGAGTCTGGAAATTTTTTTAAACAAACTATTTTTAGATTTTTTAAAAGCAAACTATATATCTAAACATGTTATTCAAATTACTCCAAACTAAATATGTAAACATATTATTTAAAATACTCTAAATATTTAAATATATTACTAAAAATACTATAATCATATTATTTAAAATAGTGTATCTAATTTTTTTTAAAAATAAACTAAATACCATAAAAACCAAACTTTTAAAGCATTTCAAGAAACAAAGAGTCCGTTTGGTTGCATTTTTCAAAAATTGTATTCGAAAAGTGTTTTCTGAAAATTATTCAAAAAAGACTTCTCACAAAATTATAGAAATAGAAAGTGCGTTTGGTAATTATAATAGTTAATAGTTTCTGAAAAATCACAAAATTGAAAATCTGTTTGGTATCACAATTTTTGAAAAAAGTGGACGAAAAAATGAAATAATAAAAAGTTTTTCCTTATTAAATAAAGCATTGTTAGCTCTAAAAAAGTACCTTCTTCAAACCATTGAGCAATAAAAAAAGGCAAAAGACCTGGTATAACAATAAAATAGCCAATTGGCAGATTGCAGCACCCATCTTGCAACAAAACACTCATAATTCAACCAGATTGCAGCATCTATCCAGCACCACCAGAAAACCAATACCAGCAACTGCCAACAGCCATACCACCACCAATACCAGATTGCAGCACCACCAGCACCAATACCAGCAACTGCACAAAACACTCATAACCCCTGCCATGTTCACTGAGAGGAAACACCCGGAACTAACAACTGCAGCCACATTCACGAGCCAGAACACAGCACAAGGCCAGAGGATCAGCCCAATAGCAGTACATCAGAAGCAGCACCCAGTAGCCAAAATCCACCCAGCAGCAGCACCCAAGCTACAGGGAACTAACACCAACCGCAGCCACCTTCTCCTTACAAACCCAAGGTCCTGAGAAGAACACCCCCAGGGGGACCACCAGTTATCAACAAAACCCACTAGCAGTATAGCATCAGAAGCAGCACCCCATGAGCCACCCAACTGCAGCACCCCAGCAAGCAAACCAGAATAAAGGGCAGCAACACCTACCCCATACCCCAGCAGCACAGAGCACAGATAGAGCAGCAAGATTGAAGTTAGCAATTCACAACTCAGCAATTCATAACCCACCAAAACATCAATAGAGACCAAAGTCAGATAGAGCAGCAAAACTGGACCAAAGAAAAACGCTCACGAGGACACAAAGGCACACTATTATAAGATCGAAGCAAAAACCAGCAAAAACTGAAAAGCTACTTAGCAAGATCTACAACAATACACCATCTACGAGTGCAAACCTCTTACAAACATACCCAAAATATCAAAGAAAGCATTGTTCAAATCAAAGCTAATACAAACAGTGCACTAGAAGTTCAAACTATAAGTATCACAACTTAGGAACACAAAACAACAGTGCCTACAGAAACGTCAATGAGTGCAACCTGTAGACACCCCAATTTGACCCCACTCAATCTTAGGTGGATCTGATGATGAAAACAGGTGAAACAAGTGCTTCAATTTGATCATTGGGAAGTGATCCAAGCTCAGAATTTGAACCTTAACCATCAAAAACTTTCAAAACCAATAACTTGTTGTCCAAGCAATTCCCAAACCTAGCGACCGCCAACTCCATTGTAGCGACCGCTAATAGAACCTTGTGGAACCTTTTCCAACATGGCGATCGCCAACCTCAATATGGCGACCGCCAACTCACATTGTGGCGGCTGCCAACTCCAAATAGCCTGACGTGTCCCCAAAATGTGGCAGCATCTCATTGGCTGAAGAACTCTATAAATATCGTACCCCTCGTACTTTTTTGAGGACATAATTTGAGTGTGAGGTTTTGAGAGTGAAGCTCCGCCGAGATGCCG
>JAULJZ010130855.1:5516-31937 GCA_032270985.1 Heliamphora pulchella | reverse complement strand
TATTCCAACTGAAAGTGTCGGGCTGCATTGTCCTGATTATACACTTTCTTCAAAAATTCCCACATACCTTTAGCAGACTTGTACGGCCTCAGATATAAGACAATCTGAGGATCAACAGATCGTAAGATCCATGACATTACTCTGGCATCTTTGACCTTCCATTGAGCCAATTTAGACATTTCAGTTGGAGCCGGGTTGCTTCCATCAATATGACCTCATAATTCTTTTCCCATAACAAATAGTTGAAACTAAAATTCCCTAGCAGAATAAATTTTGCCAGTAAAGCGGACTCCAAGAAATTCGTTAGTAGACATAATAAATCACTAACACCAGAAGAACAAGCAACACAAATTCACGAGCAGAAGTGAGAGAACCTGTGAAGCACGTGAACCACAATAACCAGTGGACCAGCATAAAGGACCAAAAGGAGCCAAATAGAATACCGAGAAAACCAAAAACAGAGTCACGAACCAAAATGAACCAACAAGGCGCGAACCAAGAAAACAAACAGGTTCAGCTCAACCAAGGAGGTTGCCGACGTGAGCGAAGGAACCAAGAGCCAGAGTCGCCAAAGGTCGGCGAGACGAGGTCGAAGGGCGTCGAGGGCTAGGGTTTGTGATCCAGAAAGCCAGGAAAGAAGAAGACGACGACGGCGCCTGAAGTGTAGAGAACCAGCACCAGCGAGAGAAGAGCTAGGGTTTGCGAACCAAAGCCGACGAGCATCATGATCGATACGACCACAGAGGTCGCCTGAGAGAACCAAAAGGACACACCAGAGTGGCCGACCACGGAGGTCGCCTTCGAGAACGAGAGAACCAAACAAAAAAAAAACCACCAGAGTTGCCGACGTGAGGACGCGACGCCAAGAAAGCGACGACTATGGTTCCGGCGAGTGAGGACGAGGGTGCCGGCATGGCTATTGTCAGACGACGGCTGGAGAGCAACGGCTAGGGTTTTGTTTACAGGTCTAGCTCTGATACCATATCAATTTTATTCGATACTTCAAAGTGAGGATTTCCTCTCATTATATAACCATCGTGGGGCTAATTACATGGCTGATTTTGAGCAATATACAGATTTACAGCAATCATATCTAAACGAAAATGGAAACTAAAATATACAGCTAAATATACAGCTAATCTGATCTGACTGACAATAAACCAAAGTAGGTCGATAAGAACGTCTTATGATAACAAAGCTCGAACCGAATCGCTATTGCGCTTAAACCAATCAGCTTGATGACAATCAACAAGCAATCACTATTGATGAGAATCATCACTCATTAATTCCATGATTCTTCTTGACACCCATCTCATAAAGAAGAATAGCTTTGCCATTGGGATAATTTGTATTTGTATAAATATTATATGAACAAAAAATTATGTAAACTCACCATCCTTCCTTAATCTAATGAAGTGTTGAAATCTTGTCTTTGGCAGACCCTCATATGGCATCTCATCTCTTTTCTCGTCATTCTCAACCTTAAAAACCAATTAGAAGAAATATTAGCCGTGGAAGGTTATGCCATATCAATGGGGCATATAAAACAAGTAATAGAAACTGGTTAAATTATATACAGGTGGGAGATCAAAAATTGCATCTTGAAGCAAAAGCTCCTTCTCTAGTTCAACTTCTCGACCTTCATCATAAGCAACAGCATTTGACTGCATTTGAAAAAGTAAGGTTTATTGTAAATCAACAAGAAATTTAAGAATAATGAAAATTTAACTTAATGTGATACAGCCTACCTCAAATTCAGTAGGAATACCACCCCTCACAACAAGATTGTGTGTGGGTAAGGGATATTGAGGCAACCTCTGCATGTGAAAACAAATATAACATTTGTATGAAAAAGGGAAACATAGCAAAGAACTAACAAAATTTAGTTTCCTTTTGAGATCACCTCTAAGGGACAAGAACCCCACAAGAAGATACGCATGCGAAATTGAGGGAGCCCATAGGCACCAGCTGCCATCATGCCCATCCGTGCTTGATAGTTCATCGCAACTAAACGACCTAAAGCATATCTTCCAAGAAATCCACTAGCAAACCTCACAATGTCAACAACATTTTCCATTAATACAAATCTAGGCTTGAGATAATCTACGATGTCCATGAAAACAGCAAGTTGTTTGTTTTTAGGATCTTCTAAGGGATTGTCTTTGTTTCTAAAGCGATTGAATCCACTTATGCCTTGACAAGGGGGACCCCCACATATAACATCTACATCACCCTATGAGACAAAACAAAAATAAATAAATATTAGAATCAATTTAAAGCAATTTGAACAGATAGCAAAACTAATTAATATTTTGAAAACTTACCGGCAAAGGTAGGATCTTGGATTTATAACCATTTGTCACAAATTCCTTTATCCGGTCTTGGCAATCACTACAAAAAAGTTATTTATAAGAAGATAGAATAAAAAAAATAGCAAAATTAAAATTACAATAGAGAATTGTTTCTTTTTCTTTTCTTGATGGCGTACCCCAAAGTATCTGCAGGCTCCCAAGTGTCTTCATCTGATCCATAACCCTTCCACCGAATCTAAAATTGACAAAAACAAACAAAATAAGTACGCATAAACTCAAATAAATAACCAGAAAAGTTAAGAACTTTCGTGAAGAAATAAATTGGGAATGATAGAACTCTTGGTTCTGGCAAATCCTTTGAACAACTTGATACACATCGATGGAGGAAATTTGAATATTCGTAAACTAATCATTTGAACAACTTAATACACGTGATAACAAGTTGAAAAGTCCAACACACACAACTCCTTAAAACCCAAGTGTTAAGGAAAGAAGAAACTAAACCTTACAAACCACACAGAAGGGCCTTTCAATGGGGAAAGTAGGACAATCAAAGACATCCATAGACCACAACAGCTGGATACTCAACACGCTAGGAAAAGAGCATTCCAGCTTTGATACCAAGTTGAAAAGCACATTCCACACAACTTAAAACCCACGTGTTAACGAAAATAGAAACTGAGCCTTATAAACCATATAGAGAAACCTCTCAATAGGCGATGTGGGACAATCCAAGAAAATGAAGTAACTAAATGAAGTTTTTTGTTTTGTGTGTGCAATAGTAGGAATGATTAAGTAACAACAATATAGCCAAACCTGTTTAACATAAAAAAATTCTTTTTGGGTTTGATTACTAGTGACAGATCTCTACATGCAACAAAAAAAAAATACAACAATCTAGTTTCTCAGTACCTTGTCACTTGAAAAATGTTGAGAATCAAACAAACCAAAACACACACACACACACACACGCACACACACACACATAATAGCACGAAAAATAATCTAGCAATCACAGGACACACAAATATATGTGCTTAAACAAGAATGCCAACGTCAACAGCTCTCACTAAGGTTTCACTTTGTTAGAATATGGGAGAAGATTACATGTCACATATAAAGAGTCTACCTGGTCAAGGTCTACTCTATCGGCCTTCTCGCTACTTGTTTATGGTAGATTTTAGTGATATCAATTAGATTGGTAGTCTCTGATCGTCAATCTACCATTGCACCTTTGTTGACACCTTGTTACTTGGCGTAGTAAAAATAGGTGGTTGTTACCTACTCTAGTGCAGAAGCTGAGTATCGTGTTATGACCCATACTACCTTCGACCTGTTATGGGTTCGCTCTCTTCTCGAGAATTTTGGAATTCATGTTCCTTCTCTAATGCAGATGTTCTGTGATAATCAAGTCGTTATTTTCATTGCTAATAATCCAGTATTTCGTGAACGAACTAAACTTGTCAAGGTTAATTGTCACTTCATTCATGATTTTTTATTATGGAAGCACATTACCACTCCGTATGTTTGTTACCAGTTGGATGATAATTTCAAGAAGCTCTTACATCGCTCATCCTTTCAATAGTCATCCTTCAAGTTGGGCATGTTTGATATATATGCTCAAGCTTAAAAGGGAGTGTTAACGTAATCTTTTTTTCTTTTATTTCTCGTGTTTATGTTTGAAGGGTCTTCTTATAATTTAAACTTTTATTACTTTAATATAAACACTTAGAGGTACACGGATAGATTAGAAAACCGTAAACGTATTCCCTTAATTCTCTTTCTTATTCTTCTCTTTAACCCTAAAATTCTAAACTTTAGACTTTAACTGCCCAAAAACGGGTCAAAAGCAAAAACATGTTAGGAAAAAAAAATTCTCGACTCGGGCCTAACAACCCTATCCTCTGCTCAATAGACTAAGTCTTACAAAAAAAAACCATTTAAAATTGTAGCACCTCCGATTGAGTCATGGATTGGACCCCTTAAAAAAAACCATGCTCCACATGTCTAACACCATCATCTAGAAGAGCGTCAAGGTCATCTGAATTGAATTCGACGCTGACGAAATTAGACTTCACAAACCCAACAATCTCCCAAAAACTAATCCACTCCGCAATTGTCGATATCGCAACCCAAACATAAAGAGCTAGTATGAGATTTTCTCCCATCTTATAAGCATAACGACCAACGAAAACTGAACATATCTTCAACTTCTCTACAATAACCACCTTAGTGAACAAGTTAATAGGGTTATCATTTGTGTGGATTTTCTACAAGATGAATTGTCCATCCTTCAAAAGTGAGCGAATAAAATGGTGTTTGATATCAATATACTGGGTTCTCAGATGAAATCTTAAATTCTTTGCAAGATGGATAACATTCTCTCTGTAATTGAATAGCTGACAATTATCTTCCTCTTTTCCCAATTCTCTCATAAAATTCTTCAACCATATCATTTCCTAGTACACCTCTGTGGTTACTACATAATATGCCTCTGTCGTTAAGATGGTCACAATTTTTTGTAGTCGAGATACCCAATTGATTGTCGCACTACCCATAGTAATCACATAACCTGTAGCGCACTTTCTACTATCAATATTCCCTACCATGTCTAAATCCACATAACCTTGCAATCGAATATCCGAATCATCATAACACAATCTTATATGTAATACCTCTAAGTCTAAGATACCTCAGATCTACTTCACAGCTTCTAAGTGCTCCTCATCTGGTTTTTCCATAAACCTGCTTACAACTCCCTCTACATGAGCAATGTTTAGCCTTGTACAAGTCATAGCATACATCAAATTCCCTACGGCTGACACTTAAACCTCTTTAACCATGTGTTTTTTGCCCTTCCTTTGTGGTTGCTTCTTGTTCCTTTCAAAGCATAAAGTGACTTGCCAAATGTGTAAAACAAATTTACCATCTTCCATGTTAAACCTCTTTAGCACATTTTCAATATATTTTGTCAGTGACATCTTTACCTTTTTGTCACTTTGTCCCTATTGATTCCCATCCAAGGATTCGTTTCCCAACAACCAAATTCTTTATTGCAAATTCCATAATGCTTTTGAGATTAGAAATCTCATCCATTTTCGATCACACTATCGTCACCAATTGTCTCAAAAGCTCAAGCTATTTAAAAATAAGTTCAACAATGTATATATCAAACTATCCAACACTTACAACAAGTGTGTCATCCACATACAATAGAAGCATCAAATAAGATTATAGCAAGCTTTCTAAAATAACAACAATAGTCAACATGACACCCATTGAAACTTGCATTTGTCATAAAGTTATCAAATATTTTATACCATTGCCTTGGAACTTGTTTCAACCTATACATGCTCTTCTTGAAATTACATATCGAATTCTCTTGTCTTTTCATAACATATTCTTGTGGCTGCAACATCTCAATATTCTCCTCCAATTTACCATGAAGAAAAGCAATTTTGATATCTAACTACTCCAAGTACAAATTCTAAATTGCCACAATACTAAGGGCGGGTCTAATGGCATAAATCTTCACACTAGGGAAAAAAATTCAGTGTAGTCAATACCAGGTGTTTGTTGAAACCCCTTAACTGCCAACCTTGCCTTGTACCGTTTACCTCCACCAAATTCTTTCTTCAAATTGTAAACCCACTTCTAATGTAAAGTTGTCTTTCCTTTAGGCAATCCAACTAAGTAAGTCTATTTTGATGAGAGAAAATTCATCTCATCATCTATCGCATGCTCCCACTCTTCTTGGGCCTCAACTAGCATTACTTCCTCAAAGCATTTTCGTTCACAACTATCAATTAGCAACAAAAAATTCAAAGATGGTGAATAACACACCGTCGGCTTACTAACTCTAGTAGATCTCCTAGGAGTCTATGGATTTACCCGTGGAATAGGCTATAGGGTAACATTCAAAGGCTTCGGGATAATTTTAATAAAAATTTCATCAAACTCTCCAAACTCTGGATTTTTAGTACCTTCCTTTTAGTGACAATGTCCATCATTATATAAGATAAACTTGTTAAACACCACATCTATACCCCTATGTATTTTTTGTTTTCAAAATTCCACAACTCATAACCATAGCCAATAAGCCACTTTTGAAACTTAGGATCAAGTTCACCTTTATTCTCAAGTTCATCGTGTACATAAAAAGTGCATACAAAACACGTAAATGAAAAAAAAAAAATTACCCCCTTATTGGTCCAAGCTTCTTCTAACAGTCCACCATTCAAAACAACTGAAGGGCCCCTAGTGATCAAGTATTACACAATTAGATTCTAACTGTTAGGGTTATAGCAAACCCAACGCAAGATCAATGACAAACGAAAACAACAAAAAAAAAAAGAATAAAGAATTAAAGAAATACATATGATTTATGTGGTGAGGGCTACATCCATGGATGTTGCAGAGTTTCACGCAATTTTGTGGCTCGATATACAACACTTATCAGGCTCCACACAGCTTAACAATCTCTCTCTTCAAGGCTAGTACGGAACAACCCCAACCATCAACAGATCATCAACACAAAGCAAAGCAAAGCAACAACAAGCTTTTATGTCCTTAAGCTAGAAGACCTAAAGCCAAGCATAACTTCAGTTTCTCAATAATGACTACTTCGTTAGCGTGTCTGCTAGATTTTCATTGCCACATATCTTTTCAAGAAGCAAAACTCCGCCATCCAAAAGTGAGCGGGTTAAATCATACCTCAACTGAATGTGCTTTGTTTTAAAAAGAAACACTGAGTTCTTCGCACGATGAATAGTGCTCTGACTATCACTAAATAAACACAACCTTTTTTCTTTTTGCCCAACTCGTCTAGAAAACACTATAGCTAAGTCAACTCCTTGTTGCCTTCAGCGACAGCAGCATACTCAACTTTCATGGTAGAAAGTGCCATCATTTTTTGCAATTGAAAAACCCAACTCACAGTTATACCACCCAATGTAAAAATATATCCAGTAGTACTCTTCCTATTGTCAACACTGCCATCTAAATCTGCATCTACATAATCGTGCAAATCCAAAGGACCGCGTTTCAAACAAAGTGCCGGATCTGTAGTATCTTTCAAGTATCTGAAGATCAATTACACTGCCTCCTAATGCTACTTCCCTAAATTACTCATGTACTTGCTTACGACTCCCACTACATCCATAGCATACATTAGGCTTCTAACAACTGAAGCATATAGAACCCATTACATGTGCTCTTTCTCCTGCTCAATCTTAGATGATTGTTCATTGATTAATTTTCAAGTGACTAGCCAAAGGTGAAATCACTATTTTTGCATTCTGAATACCAAATCTTTTAAGAACCTTCTGAAGGTACTCATCCTGTGTTAGCAAAAAAATACCAACAATGATGTCCTTGTTGATCCTCACTCCAAGATTTTGTTTCACGGCATCCAAATCTTTCGACTCAATCTATTTTGACAATTGTTCGTTAAGTTTATTGATCACCTACACGCTAGATCATGTAATGAGCATATCATCAACATAAGGGACTAGAATAATATAACTGTAGTCAAACATTTTAAAATAGCAATACTGATCTTTTTGGCATCTCACAAAACCGTTGCTACACATGAAATTGTCAAACTTCTTGTCAGTGTTGGCACTTGTTTCACCCCATACAAGCTCTTTTAAGCCTGCAAGTCAGTTCCTTCTTCCCTTGCACTGTGAAACCTTGTGGTTGCTTCACATAAATATCCTCCAAATCACCATGGAGGAATGATGTCTTCACATCCATTTGCTCAAAGTGCAAATCCTCAGTAGCTACAATTCCTGACACAAGTCTAATTGTAGTTAATTTCACAACTGGAGAGAAAATTTATGCAAAGTCGACACCCTTTGCTGAAAACCCATCACAACCAATCTGCCTCTGTAAGCTTGATGTTCCAATGGAGGCTATTGTTAATCTTGATGCTGAACAGGGTGAGCCCTTTTTGGATATTGATCATTATCGACAGCTTGTTGGAAAATTAATTTATTTTATTGTTACTAGTCCTGATATCATATATGCTGTTAGAATTGTCAATCGGTTTATGCATGCTCCCAGTCAACTCCATTTTGATGATGTTTATCGTATCCTCCGTTACTTGAAAAGTGCTCCGGGTTGTCACTTGCAATATCATCTATCTGATATATTGTTTGCAGTTGGCTTCAATAATGCTAATTGGGCAGAATGTTGTTGCTCATTCTAGCGCTGAAGACAAGTACCGTGCATAGCGCATATTGCCTCTAAAATGTTATGGGTTCGATCCCCTTTTCAGGATTTCGGTATCCAGCCCTCTAAACCTATGGAGATGTTTTGTGACAATCAAGCAGCCATCTTTATTGCTAATAACCCAATTTTCTATAAGCGCACTAAGCATATTAAGGGCAACTATCACTTTATTCGTGATTTATTACTGATCAAGCAGATCGCCACTCCCTATGTCTGCTCTGAGTATCAATTGAGTGATATTATTACCAAACTCATTAGCTTGTTCTAGTTTCTAGCGACTTCTTTCCAAGCTAGGCATATTCAATTTCTATGCTTCAGCTTGAGAGGGAATAATATATAATTACTTATGCTTGTTAAGGTAGTTTTGCAAGTGTCCTGGTGTTTCTTATATAAATACTGGTGTGGTGTAGAGGTTGCTTTAAGCCTTGTTATTTTTCTCCTAATAATACTTCTTTGTCTTTTTCTTTTTTTCTTCGTCTTCTCTCTTTAACCCTAAATCGCAACTTTACAATTCAACTAATCAAACGTCAGCATATTCCCCTCCAATATGTGACCTTATACATTTGACTTTCAAACCAATATTATTCTCCACCAAGGCTTTCCACTTCTTAAAAGTGATAAAAACATCAAATTTATTTTTCAAAAAAATAAACTCAAACCTTACTCGTCAAGTAATCGATGAAGGTAACAAATATGATGAATTTCCAAGAGATGAAATTGATGCAGGTTCCCACACATCTATATGAACTAACTCCGGTCTTCGAGAAATTGACGCTCTTTTGTTTACCAAAAATGCAATCCTCACACAAATCAATATCAGCTGATTTTAGCCCTCGTGGTTTACCATTCATTAGAAGTATTTTTATCCATTTCCCACTCATGTGCCCATGCCTATGACGCCACAGATTTAAATATGTTTTTCCAAGAACAGCAACAACAATATTTCTATCATTTGTAGTCATATAAAAAGTACCTTCCTTGTTTTCATGAGCAACAACTAAGGCTCCTTTGGTAATTTTCCACATATCACCCATGAAACTTACAACATGACCTTCATCATCTACTTCTCCCACAGAAATCAAATTCCTATTCAACCCAAATACATGTCTAACATTGTGCAATTTTCACACAGACCCATTCAACGAACTAATACAAACATCCCCTCTGCACACAATCTTCATCGGTTCATCATCAACAAGATAAACCTTCCCGAAATCACCATTAACATAATATTCCATGACTTCTCAATTTGAAGTAGAGTGAAAAGACGCACCAGGACTCAACGAGACTATCGACGCTGCACATAAAAGCACCATGGATCTCCTCTGCAGTTGTAGCATTCACAAAACTCTAGTCATTCTTAGCTTTTTTTGGTGCCTTAAAATCTTTCCTCAGATGCCCTCTATTTCCACAATTCCAACAAGTAACTCTCCATTTTGACTTACTTCTCTCTTTGGATTTCGATCTACCACAGTTTGAGTTTCAATTGTTCTCCCCCTAACTTCAGTACTCAAAGCAAACCCTGATGTTTCACATAATTGTCTCCTATGGATTTCTTTGCTCAGGATTAAGTCCCGAACATCATCATAATTTAGTTTTGATTTTCTTAAAGAGTTGCTCACGGATGTTATAGTATTCTAACTCTCAGGCAACAAGGACAGAAGAATCAAAACTCTTACCTCGTCATTAAACTCAACTGAGTTGTGTCCATGTTGAACTTAGGGATGACAATTATACCCGTACCCACCCCGCCCCCGCTTCCCCCGCCCCGTTTTATGCGGGGTTTCCCAGCACCAGTTAGATAATGGGTAGGGGGCGATATTTGCAACATTCGCCCCGTTTTGCCCCGCCCCGCCCCGCCCCCGATTAAATAAATAAAATATATTTAATATATAAACATGTATATAAATTTTATTTTTTAACAATATAATAGAACTAAAATATAAAAACATTATACTTATTTTTATTTTTTTACTTGTATTTCTTATTTTTTCTTTATTTTTAATTATAGTCATTGATCAATATTATTATTTTAATATCTTATCATTTCATTATTATTAATATTAATTTTCTTTTAAAGTGAAAAAAATATTTTTTGTTACGCCCCCACCCCCGCCTCGCCCCTGCCATTTCCCCGATTATTTTTTCCCAACCCCGCCCTGCTAATAAACGGGGTGGGGTGGAAGAATACAACCCCGCCCCAAACCCGCCATTTGCCATCCTTAGTTGAACTCGTTCAGATGCTTTGCAACTAACCCACTTTATGTCATCTTAAAGATTGAACAGTCTACGCATCAAATAAACCTTATTGACAATAGTAGGTTATTCATACATATTCGTCAAGGTTGCCATTAGATTCGTTGGAGTCTTCTCTTCACCAGTTGAAAGCAACATTCTATGACAGGGGTAATTGAATAACCCGCAAAGCTTGCCTATCCAAAAGAGTCCATTCGTCATCCTTCATTCCTTCTAGTTTCTTTCCTTCGAGACTTAGATACAAATTTTTCTAGTACAGATAATCTTTAATTTGCATTTTCAAATTTCAAAATCTACACCGGAGAACTTCTCAATCTTAACCTTCCCATCTTCTACCGCATTTTTATCCCTCAACAAAACAAGCTATTAGGGTTTACAAAACCCACTCGTCTATTTATTTCTGTCGTGAATCCATACGGGCTCTATCCGGATAAAAAACAACTGAGGCTCACAAAACTCAATAGCACCTTCAACGTCCAAACAAAAATCACAATTGTCCGAACAAAATCTACCGGTGCTTTACGGAGACCTATAGTACACCACTATCTGGAAGAGACAAGCCATCCAAAAGAAATGCAACAATGAAGAAATCAAACTTCACACACGTAACAAAAAATTGGTACACAAGCATCTAAACCAAAGAGTAACAACATAACAAGATTCCAAACAAACACCCTTGATTTGATGAAAGGACTTCCTTTTGAGTTTTAGCACTATAAACACATACACATATATGCACATATAAAAGTCATAACATCTATTTAGCTTCTTGAAGCCTTCTTGTGCAAATATTTGGAATAGAAGGGTTCTGCCAAAACTCTTATGTTTTCTAAGTAGACATGTTCACATTTGAGCATAGATTTAAAAGTTCAAGTACCTTAAAATACAACCCACACTTTACATTCTCTTTTGGGTCACCATAACAAATGGCTAAAAGCTTCTCAACTTCAAATACTCCAGAATCATCTTCTACATCATCGCCATCACTTTCAACATCATCACCTTTGTCATCTTCCATTTTTTTAGGATCTACATACTCTTCTTGTGAATCCTTATTTCCTATCAACAAGAAGGAGACACAAAGCTTCTTCCACTCCTTTAACAGAGACAAAAAATCTTCTGCAGATTCATTTCTCACCTGTACAGCAATGTAATCAATTAAGCATTATGAAAATTGAACCAAAAGAAAAAAGAATAACATGGCATAGGAATGTACCTCAGACTCGGGATGATTGTATTTTAGGCTTTCACATGCATGTGCATTTAGATCAATCGCCCATTTCTACATCAAGAAATAGAATTTTCCAAAATTCAGCCAAAAGGGCGGACATAAAGAAAGGAAATGATATTCCCAATCCTCATATTTATAAATGCACTCCAAAATTCGTATTCTAGTGTGCATTGAAAAGTGTGTTCTATGTAATTTTGAACACTAAAGATGAATTTTGGAATGCATTATACAGAAGGGGTGGGAGAATATAAATTTCCAAAAAAATACAAAAAATTAGTAAGTTGTCCAAATCATATACTGTGTATTAATTTTCATCCAACAAAAGTTTTTCTAACGCGCAAAGTCCATTCTCACAAAAATGATCCCACAATAGATCTTATGTTTATCGCATGAAACTTTTTAGGGACGAAAATATCCTCACTCCTTCACCGTCTTCTACATCATCATTATCGTTGCCCTCATCGTCTTCCACTTTGATCAATATTATCAAGATAGAGAATCGTTTTATATATGTGTGTGTATATATATATATATATAGAGAGAGAGAGAGAGAGAGAGAGAGAGAAACAGATAATTTTATCTGTTTGTATGCAATCTGTTTGCATATAATGCATAAATATGTCAACAGATAAATTTATCTGTTTGCATTGCATATAATGTATAAATACGCCAACAGATAAATTTATCTGTTTGCATATTTATGCATTATCTATGTTGATATGCAAATAGATAAATTTATCCATTTGTATATAATGCATAAATATGACAACATATAAATTTATCGGTTTGCATATCTGCAATCAGATAAATATCAAAACAATAAATTTATCTATTTGTTATGCAAAACAGATAAATTTATCTGTTTGGTGGATATTTTTGGGAGAAATCACACTTTTTAAATGAGTTGGATCTCGCGCGTTAAAAGTTTTATTTATGGACCTTGCGCGTTAAAAGTTTTATTTCTGACCTTGCGCGTTAAAAATTTTATTTCTGGACATCCCGCTGAATATCCCAAAAAAATAACCCAAAATTTTATCAAAAGATCAACATACACTACAAAAAGAAAAGAAAATTTACCAAAAAGCTGTCTGGCAATGTGAAAAAGGTATTGTGGAAATAATGTTAATATAGAACTTACAGTAACAAGGTTAACACCAGACATGTTGGCACCAAGGCAGAGTCCTGTTGACATTGCACCACAGCCAGAATATAGATCCAGAAGGGTCATCTCTGCCTTCTTGTGCTCTTTAACTTGCGAAACTTCTTCACTATCAAACTTGACACCACCTATTGCTCCAGAAATATCAGGCTCACTCGAGATTGTGGAATCTGATTCACTTCCAGCCCCTATATTGTCTGCAGTACAGCTAGTTGCTGAGAACTGAACAGGAGAAAATTGTTCATCTTTTCCTCCATAAAGCAAATCCCATTGAAGTGGATCGAGGGGGGGAAAAAAAAAACAAGCAGCTCACTTCATTCCTTGAAAGAGAAGAACATACCAGGCTGCAAGCTCACAAATGAGGAATATGGCAGTAGATACATCATATCACAGTAATAATCAAAATTCAAAATTGCTGCCTCCTTCGTACACAACTCCACCTGCTAAAGGCTACCATTTTCATGCAGATAAATAAAGAAATACAGACTTTTCAAGAATCTAAAGTGAGGCATACATTTAAGGGAAGCCGGACAATTCTGAGCCTTTTGACAAGGCAATTTAGAGGATTATCATCCTTGATTTCAGAAAAGAATATGCGCTTATTATCAACAAGGTTAGAACTGCTCTGAATAACCTGAATAGAACCAAGTAGTCAAACATCAGGACTCTACGCTACTACATCAAAAAAAATGAACAACAGTACTGGTGAAACATTTCTGAATTCTTACCGTATCCTTAGCTCTGTAATACCATTGGGCTGTAAAATAAGGTGAGCCATCTGTTGCCTCAAACATTTCCACAATCCTACAGATATAATTATCCTGTCCGTCTTCAGCCTAAACAGAAAAAAATTAGTTGAACACACAAATCATGCCTTCAAGGCTAAACTGTTGATTTCATCATTAGTATATAAACCAAATTGCCAAAGTTTTAGTTCCAAAATCCCAAAACCCTCAAATTCAAATCCCACTGTCAATTCAGACACCAAAAGAAAATCCTATATCACATCCGAATTTTGGAACTTTTATTCTTCCTCAACAAAACGGTATTACTGAATACTAGCATCGTCCCTTGTTGGATGTTGCTCATACCTTGATATTTCACAATAAAGTGTCGAAACAATTTTATGGTGATGTTGTTCTTACTAGTTGTTATCTTATTAATCATATGCCTTCTATTGTTTTCAATCATCAATCTCCTTTTTCCTTGTTTTACTTGAATTCCTCACCTTTTTCACTTACTCTTCGGGTTTTTGGTTGTACTACCGTTGTGCATGTTCTTGATCTGAGTTGTAATAAATTATCTCAACAGGCTCGAAAGTATTTTTTTTGCTACTCTCGTACTCAAAAAGAATATTGTTACCATCCCGAGTTTGGACAATACTGTGTTAGTGCCAATGTCACATTCTTTGAGTCGACTCATTTCTTTGCATCACCCGGTCATATAGTATCTTTCCATCTTATATATTGTAGTTAGGGGGAGTTTTTTCTCCTACTCTTCCTCTACCTTGTTCTTTGCCATCCTCTTCCTCCTTATTTGCTCCTCCTTTCCAGGTCTATCAGCAATCTCATGATAGGCATGTTGTCTCTTATGGCCTAGATACTTCATCGTCTCTAGCAAAGGTTCTTGCGTCCTCATCCCCTCCTTCTAATCCAATCGATTTACCAATTGCTTTGCACTAGGTAAATGTGCTTGTACTCAACATCTTATTTCTAATTTTTTGTTGTATCATCGTCTTTCATCATCTTTCACCTTGTCACCATTATTTTGCTTTTCCCTTATCGTCTATTTCTCTGTATGAATGGCAATGGGGTGAGGCGAGGATATGGTGTCATGTTCTCATCCTATATTTTATCAGTGTCATGTTCTCATCCTATATTTTATCGAGGCAGGGAGAAGAAGAGGAAATCAAGGAAAAGGTTGGGATAGGGCGGAGACGGAGATATGTCGGAAATAGATTATAAACTTGGAATAGATTATAAACTTTAAGTGGGTAATAATAATAAGAATTAACGATAATATAGCAAGTAAAAAATAATATTTGATGGATGATTAAATTAAAAATATAAAAAATAAGAAATAGAGATAAAAATAATAAATAAATATAATATTTTTATATTTTAGTCTTATTATATTTTGGAAAATAAATTTTATCTAACTATTTATATATGTGTGTGTGTGTGTGTGTGTGTGTGTTTATATATTAATTGAGGCGGGGCGAGGCAGGAGGAAGCAAATACTTTCCTGTCCCACATGTTATCAAAGGCAGAAAACTGCTTAAATAAGAGGGCAAGGACATGCGGGGGAGGGGAGGAGCAGGAAAAACTGCCATCGATATTTAATGTTCCTTCCTATTATAAGCAAGTTATATTAATGTTTGGATAGAAAAATGTTATGGATAGGAATCAGAGCTCTTCATCAAAATTAGGTTTGGAGTATACTACTTTTCCACTTGGAAAGCAAGTAGTAGGTTGTTGTTAAACATACATAGTAAAATATCTTCCTAATGGCTCTGTTGAGCGCCTTAAGACACTTAGTTGTTAAAGGAAACACTCAAACCAATGGTGTCGATTATTTGGAGACATTTTCCCCAATGGCTCGTCTTAACTTAGTCCAACTCCTCTCTGTTGTTAGCCGTTCTCGACCTTTACATCGGCGTGGTATTAAAAAACACATCTTCATGGTGATCTTCAAGATTAGGTACATATGGCACAACTAATTGGTTATGGTATTGTTAGCCCTGACCCTCTTATATGTCATTAGAATAAGGCTTTGTATGGTCTCTCAAGCAATCACTTCGTGGGTTTGATCAATTCAATATTGTTATACTTATATATGAATTTTAGCGTTCTACCTCTAATCACTCTATTTTTTATTCGTCAATCTTATGGGGGCACTACTTTTCCACTTGGAAAGCAAGTAGTAGGTTGTTGTTAAACATACATAGTAAAATATCTTCCTAATGGCTCTGTTGAGCGCCTTAAGACACTTAGTTGTTAAAGGAAACACTCAAACCAATGGTGTCGATTATTTGGAGACATTTTCCCCAATGGCTCGTCTTAACTTAGTCCAACTCCTCTCTGTTGTTAGCCGTTCTCGACCTTTACATCGGCGTGGTATTGAAAAACACATCTTCGTGGTGATTTTCAAGATTAGGTATATATGGCACAACTAATTGGTTATGGTATTGTTAGCCTTGACCCTCTTATATGTCATTAGAAAAAGGCTTTGTATGGTCTCTCAAGCAATCACTTCGTGGGTTTGATCAGTTCAATATTGTTATACTTATATATGAATTTTAGCGTTCTACCTCTAATCACTCTATTTTTTATTGTATATGTTGACAATATTCTTTTCTAGTGCTGATGACGTTGAGATTTTTTTATCTAAAACAACATTTGGGCAAGCAATTTCATGTTAAGGACTTGGGTGCTCTTCCCTATTTTCTTGGAATTGAAGTTGTTCGTTTTTCTAAAGACATTTCTCTCTCACCAAAAATATGTGCTTGATCTTCTTTCTATCACTGGTCTTCTCAGTGCTCGACCGATTTACACTTCCATGGATTCTACTGTTAAGCTTGATATTGAACATAGTGAATTCTTTGCCGATGTTGGTTGTTATCAAGAAGTTGTTGACAGATTAATTTCTTACTATTACTCTTCATGACATTACCTATATTGGTGTTCTCGATCAGTATATGCATGCTCCTTGTCAACCTCATTTTCAGGTTGTTTGTCAAATTTTGTTTTATTTAAAGAGTCCCCCAGGACGTGACTTACTTGATGAACTCTCTAATTCCTTAAATATGTCAGGTTTAGTAATGCTGACTGGGTGGGTAGTTGTTGTGATAGGCAATCTTCATATGACTATTGTACCATTGTTGGTGGTAAATCTGGTTACTTAGCATAGTAAAAAACAATGTTATTGTGTAAACAAATTGTCACTCCTTATGTTCACTAAGTGCACTGTAAATCTCATAGTTGATTAATGAGATTTTGACTTTAAGATTGTGGCTCGTTGCGCTAATATTCTTCCTCTTCTCACCCCTTGACACCCTACATCACCAATCCTTATCCCATGGAGGGCCTTGTAGCGGTGTCGTTAGAGTAGAGACTCTGAAGAGGGGTAGAGGCCCAAAATAATATACCATGTGTACGCCAATGGGCCACTCTATGTCTGCTTGTGTGTTGATATCTAATATCACTAACCAAGGAAAGAACTTCGGCAACATGATGAGAATGTTGCGTTTTTGAAAGTATCTCATCCTACATTGGCGGTAGATGAGAAATGAGTATGATACATAATGAAGTATATGGGCTCTTATGAGTGACTTAGGCTTAAGTATTTTGAGACATGTTGATAGGCTTATCATTTAAGTACTAGGTCAGTAGTTTACTAGTACCATTACAATATCTCTTTTATACCCTCCAATCTCTCTTTTATTTCCTCAAGAAAAATTTATAATTTCTTAATACCTCGCCTACTGAGCACACAAAGAGACAATTCTCAATTATGTCAGAGACCGATGCAAAGGCAGCTAAAGAAAAGAACAGACAGTGGCTCTCATCTTTTCTCTGATTTACTCTACCCCCTCTCCTACTACTCTCTCAAATCTCTCTTCCAACCTCACAAACTAGCAAGTCAATCCCCTAAAAAAACTTTTGGCCCTTTACTGATCTCACTCACCGACTCCCCCTCACTTAACACTCTTTCTCTCTCACAAAAAAAAATCAATCACATCTTTCTCTCTTCTTTTTCTCTTTTTCTTTTTACTGAATATATGTTGCATCAAAATCTATACTATTTTATTAAGGGAGAAGCCAATTTAATATCTCCTTTAAAATGAAATTCTGTATATTTTCGTTGACTAAAACAACTTCAATAAATTATTAGTTTTACAACAAAATTTGTTTAATACCTATGTGCTAAGGGGGGCAATATGGTAAACAATATCTCCTCATCTTAACCCCGCGTTCTCTTTTCAACTTCTAAGACTACGTTTGCACAAACCCATCAATTTCCATTTCTTCCTGTTTTCCAAGAAATCCCAAATCATTTCACCACTTAATCAAATACTCATTTGCTGATTTATCTATTCAACATATTCATAATAAGCAACATATCTGTAATGCTCGATCCCCATCCACTAGCGGCATGTGTCTAATAACATTTTGTACATGCATTGGTATGTTAACTTAGAGTTCTTCCTAACAAACTATTTTATGTGTGTATGAACGATATGGGTTAATGGGGTTTGACTTTATGAATGGTGTTTGATTGTATAAATGATGTTTGGTTGTATGTTTTTAAAGCATAGAACAATTGCTTAGCATATATAAAACATTTTCATTTCCTAATTGTGCAATTAGTGTGTATGTTGTTCAAAAATTGTTTTTTCATAGTATCAAGCATTAGTTTCTAATATTCAATCAAAAAATATTCTTAAAAAACTACAATTACAAAATTGATATCGACATAGTTGATAATTTCTTCCATATTCATTGATAATCTTGTCTAATTTATGATGTGAAACCTAATTTATCACCTTTTTATTCTTTAGGAATCCAATTTGAAAGACCCCTGCATAGGAAGGCATGGCAGTCTAATTAATCGTTGAAAATGAAGTAATGAAGCCATGCATAGATTGGTGACTTCTATTGCCCAGGAACACGCAAAATCCTCTATCTATTTCTCTCTGTCCACAAATAATTTTGGTAATCCATTGAGTGAAATATTTTCAGACATCAATTGATTGGGTTGCTTACTAGAAAGCTTTTTTGAGTTCATGAAGTCTTTTCATATATTCTCTACATGTTAATGGATATTTAAATTCTTGAAAGCTTTTATGAATTAAAAGAGGAACACAAGATTGAAGAACGCGCATGTTGGAAGTTTTGAAATTTGGCTCTCCTCAAGAAATACATCACTGACTCCTTTCCTCACAAACCAATGGGATAGGAATTACCAATACTCTCTTTTCAAGCCAATATTCATGATTGTTGGAGTCATTTTTTCTCAAACGCTACACTTGTAGTGCTCAATGCAGAACCGAAAGAGAAGTGATTGCTTGCAAATAAGATGCTCTAGCAAAAAAGGGTCTCAAGCCTAGGACAATATGGGAAAATAATATATTAGAATGTAATTTTTAATTTCAAAGAGTCACATCCATAAACTTTTATATTTACTATACTAATATTTATAATACCTTTTGTGAGCATAATGTTGTTAATTATTCTTTTGCTTATTTTACTCTGTTGTGTATTTTCTTCCAACTCTTAAAAGCAAAAAAGATGGAATTAACTTATCTTTCTCTTTTTTGCATTCTCTTCGTTCTACAAATCCAAAGCCAATCATCGTTTCAGATACAAAATGACACCATATACATACATATATATTATAGTGCTATATTAGTTTAACAAACTTCTTCCTCCCTCTCATCTCAAGCTTCTGGGGCTCTTATTTCTATTCACCCAAACACATGAATCCCCTCTCAAATGCATCAAAGTGGGTTTTTTTATTTTATTTTGACTTCTTTCTAGAAATTGTTTTTGATTAAAAAAATATCCTAATTCAGTCTCTAAACCCATCAAATGTGAGCTTGATGTTTAGCAAAGGATCACAAGTTTATTTGCAGGAGATCTTCTTAGTCTATTTATTCTGCTTGTTTTACTCTATTTTTTTATATTCGCTTCAAATCATTGTATAATTTTTAAGGAAAATGCTAACTATAGGTGGTGGATAATAGAAACTATTACCGATAAGAGTTTCTCTTATCTCTTAGTGTTATAGTGTGATTGTTGTTCTTCCCCATAAAAATTCAAAATAGAAAGAATTTCTATTATCCACTGCTCTCTACTCACTGGGTGATGGTTAGCAACATCCAATTTTAAAATATATAATATTATTTTATTTATTTATTAACAAAATAACTTAAGCTGCACACGCAATGCTTGTGCTCAGCCACTAGTTAGTGTACATTGTATAGCTAAGGTAGTGATAAGGTTTGCAAGGGCTAATGGAGCATAAGAGGAAAGAAAACGAAGGGGCAACAAGGTGGATGAGGATGGAGGAAGTTGCTACAAGAAGTTCAAACCGATTGTCAAGCCAAATAGTCCGAAGCGACTAGATGTAAACGAGTCGTTCAACGAATATTGAACCCGAAGGATTCAACCGACGGACAAGTTAAAGAAGAACCTAACCTAAACAAACATGTCAGCATCCCTAGTACCTATTAATCTGTTTCTTTGTAAACATTATTTCTTTGTAAACATTATGAGTCATATCAATAATAAAAACATATTCATTAGCCCAACTAAAAGGATATTGTTTGGCATGCCACTTGCTAAGAACTAAAAATTAAATTACATTGTGAATTCAAAGAGGGAAAAAAAAAGACTCACTTTGACATGGGCATCATCCTCAAGTTTGAAAATCGCACAGCCATCAACCTCTGCACTCATGTAATGGCATCTAGCTTGAATAATCTCCTCTAAGTCATCATTACTGTACCAATTGAACAAAATAAAAATAAACAAGCAAATCACTTCGAGATTTCTAGAAAGTAGATACAAACCTAAAACTAATGTTGCCAGCATATTAAGATTCGCTATACAATACACGCAATTCAACACATTCGTAGACAAATAGATACATCCCATTAATACACATATTAAAGAAATACTATCACACAAATTGAATGTGTCACCTAATAGATGATACACAATAGATGATGCAATATTATGGTACATCAATGGTTGAATTTTCTTTAGAATAGTTCAGAAAAGTGATTAAACTTTTTTTCATAACAATTAATATTGTTAAAAGTTCATTTACTTTTAAAAAAATATTATTAGAAAGATTTATCTATACTATTATAATAAATAAATTAAAAACTCCCTTTTGTTTGGTGAAGCATAATGTTACCTTTTGTTTTATCCAAAAACTCCAAAACTAATGTTAAAATTCCATTGTTTGTGCTTTCTTCACAAATAGTTGAAAATGTTAAAAAGGACAAAAAAATGTTACAGATGTCCCACAATTTCAAAGCTACTAATTGCATCTCTTTAACTTCTTTTCACACCCATTTCTCTTTGTGCAACAATCATATTTTAATATGATACAAATTGTACAAAGCATTTAATGGATTAAGATAAAAATATAAAGAGCATGTTTAGTCGTTCTCCCTATGATCTTCTACCTTACCCACGTTCACCCATCTCTGCTAGAGATGCAACAATGGTTGCTCACAAAAAAGTTACATCATCTTTCTGCAATTTTGTTAACAATCTGCTTAACTGTTTTTTTTTTTTTTAAGTTGAATTATGTTAGAGGTTGTTTTATAAGTATTATGCACTTTATGATTTAATTTAAAGTCTTAGTTTTTAATCTTACACTACCATAATGTTAACACTTGAAGCCCATCATGTATGTCAATAAATTTTAATTATTATTTGATTCTGAATCATTTTTCCGATGAATTCTCTTTGTCATACCAAACATTGCACACATCATGTGGGCCACAAGTCTAGTTAAGATAAAGGGAACCCTTCTTTCATTTTTAACGAATTTCTTCACAAATATATACCGGCCTAATATTAAGTACCTTATGTTGTTGACAAGCCCACTTTTACAAGATGAAGCTTCAAGTGTTCCATTCTAAACAAGACACTTGAGACTTAAACTGTAGTAAACTAAGAAACAAGAGTTCAATACCTAAGTACTGCATTCAAACAATTCGAGAAACATATTATACAATTATTGACAATGGTTAATATTTTGAGGGTATATTTTCGAAATGGTTATACTTTAAAAAAATCATTTTCTGGTTTTTCTTTTCCATTTTTGTTGTATATTGATATAAAAGTAGGCAACACAAACGAGTAGACATGCAGTTGTGCGAGATTAGTTATTCTATCAAGTGTGAAGCAAATCGATTCACTCCACATGATACTACCATGATGTATAAGATAAGGTTGATAGAGCAAGCCATTACGCCAAACTCTTTTTGTCAAATAGGATAACCCATATCGATCGGCTAATAAACAAAGGTATAAAGAATGATCACTTTTTGAGCCAACAAAAGGAGACATATCTCAAATAGTCCAAGCCCGTAAGCCATACCATGAGGTTTCAGCATTGGATAAGAGCATAAAGATATGTTACCTTTATTGTTGATGTTCTAAATTGTCATCTTTATTTATAGGACTCCTAATCCCCACGAGCGAAGCGAAAACAAAGCAAGGATGTTTCTTCACTTTTGGGGTGAATAGGGGGCTTCCAAAAATTAACCAATCCAAAATCATGTATCAAAGTTCCATTGATTCATCTATTGGAATCCCCTTGGAGAGACTTCCTTCGATAAGAAACATCGGTAGATTACCAAATAACAAATAAGTTGGATTTATAGCAAAGTTTTTAATAATATAATGAAATTGATTTAAGCAAATGTTATAATAATGCACTATCACATCTTTTCATACATTTTTTTTATATTCAGTGTTTGTTTAATTTGCATTTTCCATGAACGTGATCACGCATTACTTTGTTTTCCAAGAACCTTACTTTTTTCATGTTACTATATATTTCTCAATAAAAATAAGGTTTTTATTTCTGACTATATTTCTAAATATGTTAGCAAAATGGTATAATGAAGAATATGAGGATGTTTGTTCGATCTTATTTTTAAGCTTTCAGCTTATAGCTCATAAAAAAGTTAGGCAAATCCAAACAATTGTGCTTATAAGCTTCTCTAATCAATAAACACAAATTCTACTATTTAAAATTATGAGTTTACAAATTTCACAAACATTTATAACTTATGCTTTTAAGTCATAATTACATTTTTTCAACTATAAAGAAATTCATAATTTTAACTGCACCAAATATCCACTATGTTATAATAAATTATTCCAATCAAAGAAAACATTCAGGATTATGTTATCCGATTTGACAATGATGGCCAAAAAAAAAAAAACTATAAGTTACCTCTTGGAAAATGTTAATATAAATATATCTATTTCGATTGGATATAAGTTCTACAAAAGGAAAAAAATGGAAGGAGGACATACGATTTTGAGCTCGCGGATCCAGCAATTTTCCTCGCCTTGCTCTGTAGTCCAACAGATTCATTACATTACACAGCTACGATTTCTCAGAAATTACATGTTTATGGTACAGTGAAATATATCTATATTACAAAATATAACGGTTTTACATGATACGTCATATTTTTTATTTAATTGTTGAAATTGTATCAAAAGAGTTATTAAATGTTCAAATGAAGAAACTAAAAAAACTTTTCTCGCTCTATTCCAATCCCGAGACATGGAAATAAATAAAAAATAAAAAAAAATTCTTATTCAGCATATGAAAAATTGAAAGAAAATCAGAAACTTTATTCTATCTCTATGCCTACGTGGAGACATATGTATGCCTTTTTTTTATTCAACATATGAAAAGATGGGGAAAAAACTAATTATTAAAATCAATTATTCTTTCATTTTTTATTTTAAATTTAAAATTTTTAATAATTATCTTTTTGATATTTAAAAATAATTAATTTTTTTTTATTAAGAGTGTTTGAAAAGAATAATTAATTTTGATCAAATTAAATTATGTTAGTTATACCTATGATTCCCGCCTATTAACATATATATATCAGAACAGATTGATGAAGAGCGCTTTACCTTCCCTTTGTAACGATGAGGCCAGCGCCGACGAGCTTCATCGTCCGGAACCGGTTCGCCGATAAAGCGGCCATCGTCAACTTCTTCTTCGACGTCTCTCTTCGAGATCTTCGAAGGGGACAATTGCAAAGAGCCATTACTAACTTCGACGGCCGTTACAGCTTCTTCATCGGGAACACTGTCGAAAGTCTCTCTCCTCTTCGACTTCTTCGAGGAAGAGCTCGACGAAGCCTTGCGCTTGCTCGGCATTGCAGCGGAGAGAGAGAGGGCTGGAAGGGAGAAAGTTCGTCGGAAAACGGACAGAGAAACGGAGGGTTTGAAAGGGTACGAGTGGATATTTGAGGGTGGTGGTTTGGGCGGGAAGCGGAATATTGGGGCTCGTGAACTGGGTTCAAACATTAATATTGAGTTCCGCTCCTCTGCGATTCACAAAAAATTGGATAGGCTTGTAATGACCTGTTTGGAATAATTGTTTTTTTTTTTATTTTATTTTTTTTAGAAAAAAATATTATTGATTCAAATTATTATATTTTTTATTTCTCTCATCAAGAAATTCAAACAAATAAAAAAATTAAAAAGATAAAAATAAATTAAAATAAACCAATGAGTTTAACTTTAATGTTGTTTATTTTTATTTTGAATAAACTTTTTAATTTTTTCCATCAAATTTTTATTTTTTTTGGTTTATCTCTTGAAAACTATTCAAAAAATTACAAAAAAAATAGTCCAACAAGAAAAAAAAAGATTTAGAAAAAATTAAAAATAAACAAAATCTCACGAATTTAACCCAAACAAGACCACCTCAATAATTCAACCATTCATGTAGGTTTGCGCAATAGTTTGAATTCATTTGTTCGGTCATTAATTTTAGAGTCCTAAATTTAATCAATATGTGTAAAAATAGGCTCAAACACCCAATTATAAACAAATTATCATTTATATAAAAAATCAAATTAATCGAGGATTCAATAGTCTTAGGATTAGATCATGTAAATGCTAGAAAATAGATTGTCTATTCTCAAAATTATATTAGCCATTTATTATTTAGGAATCAACAATTGTCTATTATCAATCGATATTCAATTAATATTCAATTAATTTAATTTTTATAGAAATTGTCTTCTCAATGATTTACACAATTTGAAGGCTGGTTCAAATGATTCAAATAATCTAAATAGGCCAATTTCAGCCCTATAATAAACGAGAATCAGACTCTGTTTGGTTTTTCAGAAAAGCTGACTTTTTATAACAAAAAAAATATACTGTTTTTAAGCCATATTGTTTAGTCTTCTAAAAAAATTAACTAACCTTTTTTTTCATCTTTTAATCCAACAAAAAAGCGTATACACATCTTAAACACCTTAACTTTTTATAACTAAAATTACTGTAATATTTTCAATTAAAAAGTCAACCCTCATCACAAATTTTTTTAAAAAAAGTGCTAATATCCCAAACACTACAATTTAAAAATAAATAGACTTTCAACCAAAGATCTAAAAAAATAAGTTTTAACGCGGAAGATCCACCAACAAAATTTTTAACGCTCAAAATTCAATCGCCTACAATACAGATAAATTTAACATAAATAGATAAATTTATCTGTCGTCTTATTTTATGTAAGACGAATAAATTTATCTGTATTCTTTATACAAATAAATTTATCTGTGTATTTTCAAAACGTGT
Organism: Heliamphora pulchella; assembly: GCA_032270985.1. NCBI lineage: Eukaryota > Viridiplantae > Streptophyta > Magnoliopsida > Ericales > Sarraceniaceae > Heliamphora > Heliamphora pulchella. Next base: position 6,380 of record JAULJZ010130855.1, on the reverse strand, counting down.
ACCAAGCACACAGATAAATTTATTTATCTTACATAAATAAGTATACAGATAAATTTATCTGTATAAAGAACACTGTGCATTTTCAAAACACGTATAAAACAACTGATAAATTTATCTGTCTACTTATTTATATAAAAAAGATAAATTTATCTATGTGCCTTTTCAAAAATATATATAAAACACACAAATAAATTTATCTGTCTGCTTATTTTTGTAAGACATATAAATTTATCTATCTATTTATTTTTGTAAGACATATAAATTTATCTGCTTATTTTTGTAAAACAGATAAATTTATCTGTATATTTTGAAAAATGCAGAGCTAAATTTATCTGTTCAAGAGTTTAACTGGACCTCAGACGTTAAAATTAGATCCCGTGCATTAAAATTTTTTATAGTGGATGAAAAATAAAACAAACGCCACTTTAAAGATCTAAAACTAAATTTTTGAAAAAAAAAATATATTAAATATTTTAACAACAGACAAAAAGTTATTATAAAAAATTATTTTAAATACGCTAACTTTTTTTTTTTTTCAAAGAGCTAATTATTGGTGATCCGAGCTCTCCAACATTGGGACATGTGGACATTAGGATATGTGACTTTTGGGATGGGAGAATTTTAAAATACCATTTAATAATTTACAATTCACTTAAACAAAGTGGCATAAATATTTATAGGATGAATAAGGCCCTGTTTAGGTAGTTTGCTTATTTGCTTATTTGTTTATTAGTAAATAAGTCAAATTCTATTTAAGCCACATCGTTTGGGTGGCTTGTGGCTTATTTGCTTATTTGCTTATAAGTTAAGCTACCCAAACGAATTTATTTACTTATTTACTTATAAGCATGTTTATAAGTCAAC
>JAULJZ010130822.1:0-10913 GCA_032270985.1 Heliamphora pulchella | reverse complement strand
TTGGAAACTATGGATATTACGTACCCGAAACATGTATACAACCGAGAAATCGCATAAAAATCCCACTTTTACCCAAAAACCACGGTTACACATGAAAATCACATTTGATGTATTTTCTATCCGGTAAAAACATGTATAATCACATATATCACCCTTATACAGTAGTAAGATCTAGAATCCTACCTCGGAGAGTCAAGAACTCGACGTCTCAAAACTGAACGGCATCAGAACGAGAATCCGATCAGATGTATGCGAAACCCTCAGCCCCGATAGCAAGGATCCACAAAGGAACCAACTCAAAATCAAGCCCCGGGCCCTCAAAGCTAGAGAGAAGGCAGAGAAAAAGGGGTTTCATAGCCTGGAAGAAAAAGATTATCAAAATATCTCAGCCCCTGCAACCTTTATAAGCACGACAAAAACCTTCTGCTCAGTCGACCGAACTCCCCAGTTCAGTCGACCGAACTCAAAAAAAGGTGTTCAGTCGACCGAACCCATCCCTCCAGTTGACCGAACTCAACAGCAGAGGCGTACTGGAATTTACTACTGTTTTAAGGCTCAAAAACCAATCCAACCAACCTAAACAAGGTCCGGAAAAGCGTAAAACACATTACACATACTGTTCTACAACTGTAAAGCATAAACCATTCATCGATGCTATTCATATACTGAAAGTAACACATCAAATATATAAATAACCTAAAAGATAAGGGTTAGGGACTCACAACTCTCCCCCTCTTAAGGAATTTTGCCCCCAAAATTCGCAACAAAGTCATGGGGTAAACAGGTCTGGATATCTAGCACGCATCCCTGATTCAAGCTCCATTGTCGATTTTTCAATCCCGTGATGAAGCCATAAGACCTTGACATAAGCAATTGTTTTTACCCCGCAACACCTGCTCCTTTGTATCAAGAATCCTCACTAGACGCTCCTCATAGGTGGCATCCTCATCAACCCGTAGTTCAGCCCAATCTAACACATGTGAAGGATCATGCTCGTACCTCCAAAGCATAGAAACGTGAAACACGTTATGCACAGATGCTAACTGAGGTGGCAAAGCCAAACTATAAGCAACCTCACCAATCATGTCGAGGATCTCAAACGGTCCAATGAAGCGAGGTGATAACTTCCCACTACGACCAAATCTCATCAAACCTCTACGTGGCGAGACCTTCAGAAACACATGGTCCTCCACTGCAAACTCCAAAGATCACCTCCTCTAATCTGCATAACTCTTCTGACGCCTCTGCGTTGTCGTGAGGCGCTGGCGAATCACTGTAACCTTCTCCGTCGCCTCCTGTACCAGGTCGGGTCCCAAGACTGTGGTCTCTCCCACATCTGTCCAACACACGGGTGATCTACATGGTCTATCATACAAAGCCTCATACGGTGCCATCCCAATACTAGACTGATAGCTGTTGTTGTATGCAAACTCTGCCAACGGTAGGTGATCCTCCCATGAACCTCTAAAATCAAGGACACAAGACCTCAGCATATTCTCCAGAATATGTATAGTCCTCTCTAACTGGCCATCCATCTGGGGATGAAAAGCAGTACTGAACGTCAAGTTCGTCCCCAAGGCCTCCTGTAGGCTCTGCAAAAAAAGGGAAGTGAAGCGCGGGTCTCGGTCAGAAACAATAGACACTGGCACTCCATGCAACCGGACTATCTCTCTGACATATATGCTACTCAGTCGTTCCACCGAATCCCTCACTCAGATGGGTAGAAAGTGTGTAGACTTCATTAACCTATTAACCACAACCCACACGGCGTCGTGTCCTCTAGGTGATCGAGGAAATCCTGACACAAAGTCTATCGTGACATGCTCCCACTTTCACTCTGATATAGGCAACGACTGGAGCAATCCTGTCGGTCTCTGATGTTTCGCCTTTACTTGCTGATAGGTGAGGCATCAAAAAATAAACTGGATCACATCTCGCTTCATTCCCATCCAATAGAACTGACGACGTAAGTCATGGTACATATTCGTGCCTTCAGGATGCACGACAAGACGAGAATGGTGACACTCACGTAGAAGATCAGCTCGGCATGACTCTGGCACAAACAACCTCCCAGCCAACCTCAGACTTTGATCAGAACTCACAATCCATCCTGCTGTATCCCCGCCACTAGCAACACGGTCTCGTATCATCTGAGCCTTCTGATCCGTCTGTTAGACCTCTAGCACACGTGCTATCAAAGTAGGTCGTGAAACTACAGAGAACAAAGTAGAACCCGTCGCGGTCTCCCTGAGGTAAAGATCAAACTACCCAATCTCTCCAAGCATGTCCCACTCGCGTATAGCCATAGAAGCTAACGGCCCATGAGACCTCCTGCTGAGGGCGTCAGTTACGACATTGGCCTTCGTCGCTGGCGCAAGTTCAGGTTCTTCTGTGAAAACAAGTATTTCAAACTCTTGTGGTTGGAGAATACCTCAAAATGCTCACCATAAAGATAGTGACGCCATATCTTCAAGGCAAAGACCATGGCTACCAACTCCAAGTCGTGTGTAGGATAGTTCTTCTCATGCGTCTTCAACTACCGAGAACCATAGGTTACAACCTTACCTCCCTGCATCAAAACACATCCAAGACCTTCATGTGATGCATCACAGTACACCATATACCCCAAGTCTCGCTCTGGAATAATCAACACTGGCGGACTAGTCAACCTCGTCTTTAGCTCCTGAAATACTGACTCACAGGACTCACTCCAAGCAAACACAACTTTCTTCCGCGTCAGACACGTCATCGGTGTTGCAAGCCTAGCAAAGTCCTTCACGAACCGTCGATAGTAACCTGCTAAACCCAAAAAACTGTGAATCTCAAAGACACTCTTCGGTCGCTCTCAACCGGTCACAGCATTAGTCTTTGATGGATCCACTGCTACTCCGTCTGTCGATACTACGTGTCCCAAAAAACTCACCTCAGACATCCAGAACTCGCACTTCTCGAACTTCGCATACAAGCGATGTTCTCTCAGAATCTGCCGAACGATACGCAGGTGGTCCTCATGTGCCTCCATAGTGTGTGAATATATCAGAATATCATCCACAAACACCACTACAAAACTGTCCAAGTAAGGATGAAAGATTCGGTTCATCAAACCCATGAACGTAGCAGGCGCGCTCGTCAGACCAAACAGCATAACCAGAAACTCGTAGTAACCATAGCGAGTCCTAAAAGTAGTCTTCGCTATGTCTTCATCCCTAATCCTCAACTGATGATATCCTGATCTCAAGTCAATCTTCGAGAAGCAGCTTGAACCCCTCAGCTAGTCAAACAAGTCGTCTATCCTCGGCATCGGATATTTGTTCTTCACTATCATTTGATTTAGCTTTCGATAATCAATACACAAACGCAGAGATCCATCCTTCTTCTTCGCAAAAAGAGCAGGAGCTCCCCACGGCGAAGTACTCGGGCATATAAACCCCATGTCTAGCAACTCCTGCAGCTGTACCTTGAGTTCACGCAACTCAGTGGGTGCAAAACGATAAGACAACATAGATATGGGAGTAGCTCCGGGAACTAGGTAAATAGAGAACTCTACCTCACGTCTCAGTGGTAACTCAAACAGATCGTCAGGGAAAACATCTGAGTAGTCGCACACCACCGGAGGTAAATCTCCTCGAACTCCAACCTCCTCATCCAACGTGAGAGCTGAGAAAAGGAAATCCAGGTTGTCCTGGTTCCACACATCACTGGGCAAAGACATCAAACCCGCATCTCGATCTCCCACAAGACAGAAATAATCTCCCGCCGATATACAAATCGTTACCCTCCGTCGATCGCAATTGATAAAGGCATGATAGGTCGTCAGCCAATCCATCACTAGGATGACATCGAACGCAGTCATGTCTAGAATGATAAGGTCAAACTCTAAATAACGACAGGCAACCTCCAAAACACAGGATCTACAGACAAGACTCAACGTCACGCTCCCACTGACCGGAGTCTCTACACTCAAGGTACTACCCAACCAATCCATTTGCAACCCCAATGCAGATGCGAAAGCAGAAGATATAAACGAATGTGATGCTCCAGTGTCAATGAGAACACTGGCCCATGATCTGAAGACTAGAAGAGTACGTCTGATCACGGAGGTGGTAGCGGCAGCATTGGGTAAGACCGGTGCTCTGGATGAACTAGGATCTGTAAGAACATAAGCTCTGGCTGGCCCACTGCGGCCCTGCACTGCCGACTGCCTGCCCGACTGCACTGAAGCTCCTCCCTCTGCAAAACGGGACGTCTGAGCTCTAGACTGTGAATACACCTGTCTCCCCTGGCTTGATGGAATAGCTGGTGCACCTACTATACTCCGTACACTCCCTCCTCTGGGGCAGTCCCTACGGATGTGCCCAAACTAGCCGCACTCAAACCATACCACTGGCCCTCTCCCCTAAGCCTGCGACTGCGACTGTGCCTGTACAGGCACTGCACTCCGGCACTCTTTCGCACGATGCCTTGGCCGTTGGCATCTATGGAAAACAAGCACTCTCTGATCCGACCTTCCCGTTGAAGCTACGGGAGGTGCGGATGTAGAAGACTGTGGTGGATACGACCCCACTGGATGAGAACTCGGACCAGATGTCCGTCGACGCTTGTCCCTGCGTCCCTGGAACTATGTACGTCCCCCATCTGATTGACCCCTGCTATCCCTGTCTCTATGTGTCTCATTCAGAGTATCCTCCACTTTCATAGCAGTCTCCACCAGCTCTGTAAAGACCTGCATCCTGATCGCTGCCACTCTGTCTCGGATAGTGGGCCTCAAGCCCCTCTCGAACCATTTCACACAGAACTCGTCAGTAGGTACGATCTCCTATGGAAACCAAGATAGGCTAGTAAACTCAGCCTCATACTCAATCACTGTCATCGTTCCCTGCGTTAAAAATAGGAAGTCCTCTCTATAGCGATCCCTCAGAGTCGCTGAAAAGTATTTCTCCAGAAATACCTTCGTGAATGCATCCCAGGTGCCTGCCACTGTGGTCTTGGCGAACTTCCACCACATATGAGCACTCCCTCTCAGCTGGAAGGCAGCACATATAACCCTCAGATCATCTTCCTCAATCTAAAGCGAATCCATAATTCTAGTAACCAGCTCCAGCCACTCAGTGGAAACCGCGGGATTAGGATCCCCAAAAAAAGTAAGAGGGTCCAGACAGCGAAACTCACGTATCGCAACCGTCGCCCTCAGCTCAGGTATGGTCTCTCTCCCTTAGAGGCCTCAGCCAGTGGCCGGATGGAGCCGACCATCTCATGCAACAGATCTCCCTCAGCAACAGGTCCTTGGGGTGCATTAGCATCGCCAACATCTGGGACTGGAACGTCCCTTCGGCCAGAACCACAACTATGGCCTTGACCTCGGCCTCGTCCTCCCCGCGTAGACATAACTCTATATGAAAGCAACATAACATGATAAGAATCCATACAACATGTTATTGCTAACGTAAAAGACAGATAAGCATGCTAACACACAGCCACGTAATATCATGTCATAACGTCTCACATACCGAGAAGAACCAACAAGAAAGACTCGTCCATCTGGATAACCTACTTAGATTCCTTGCTAGAAATCAAGTCCACGAAACGCGTCTCTAACATGACTCCTAAGTATGTTAATCCAAACGCCCCAAGGCAAGACTAATCAATCCTAAGGTCCAACCTCCATACCCACGTATACACCACAAGCTATCATGCTATATTAGGAAAATGTTGTAACACATGCAATCAAGCAAACATATCCTCACAAGGTGATGTACCCTCTTTCTCATGGCTCATAGGTATTCGAACCTAGAGCTCTAATACCAAGTTGTCACGCCCCAACATCAGGGTCACGCGAAAGCCCACCCAAAACACCCTTTTTAGAAAATAAGTTTTATAGTTGGAAATCAAAGTGTACAATATTTGGATAAAAGTCCCCACAGTTCAACCTCCAGAAAAGACGTTTTTCACCCGATTTCACAAATCACCATTTTCAAACCTCCTTTTGAAAACTACGGATATCACGTACCCGAAACATGCATACAACCGAGAAAAGGCGTAAAAATCCCACTTTTACCTAAAAACCACGGTTACACATGAAAATCACATTTGATGTATTTTTTACCCGGTAAAAACACGTATAATCACATATATCACCCTTATACAGTAGTAGGTTCTAGAATCCTACCACGGAGAGTCAAGAACTCGACGTCTCAAAACTGAACGGCATCAGAACGAGAATCCGATCGGATGTATGCGAAGCCCTCGGCCCAGATAGCAAGGATCCACAAAGGAACCAACTCAAAACCAAACCTCAGGCCCTCAAAGCTAGAGAGAAGGCAGAGAAAAGGGGTTTCTTAGCCTGGAAGAAAGAGATTATCAAAATATCTCAGCCCCTACAACCTTTATAAGCACGGCAAAAACCTTTTGTTCAGTCGATCGAACTCCCCAGTTCAGTCGACCGAACTCAGAAAAAGGTGTTCAGTCGACCGAACCCATCCCTCCAGTCGACCGAACCCATCCCTCCAGTCGACCGAACTTAACAGCAGAGGTGTACTGGAATTTGCTACTGTTTTAAGGCTCAAAAATCAACCCAACCAACCTAAACAAGGTCCGGGAAAACGTAAAACGCATTTACACATGCTGTTCTACAACTGTAAAGCATAAACCATGCATCGATGCTATTCATATACTGAAAGTAACACATCAAATATATAAATAACCTAAAAGATAAGGGTCAGGGTCTCATAGTTTCACCCAGCAATGACCTCTCGAGCAGTGGTTGAGCGCTCGAGCGCTTGAGTGGCGTTGACTTTCGGGTTAGGTTTTGGTTTTCTGTATCATTGCTTGTCCCAGTGAGTGGACGGATCATTCGGGTGAGCGGATGACGGGTATGTGGCATGTGATGTCGTGATGGGTTATGTGACGGGTGGCGTCATGATGTGAAGTTATATCTGGCTATGTGCGTTTATAACTGGCTTTGTGTATTTATAACTGTGGTTTATTATGCATGGATTATGTAAGTGGATTACATGTTTTGGTATCGTTACATGTACTGTAGTTATATGCTTTAAAACTCAGACGTTTTATAGGCATGGTTATGTGGAATATGCGGAACGGATGCATATGGTATGTGTAGCATGTGACGTGGTTTGTGAAACGTAGTGATAGTACGTGATTTTATGCATTTAAATCCTGAGTAGGTTATGCATAGGTGTATGGAATGGGATATATGGTTATGTTAGCTCTGGCTGACGGTGATTACGTTGGGGTTACGACCCTTCGATTAAAGTTCGAGAAGATTACGTTTGGGTTACGACCCTTCGGTTAAAGTCCGTAAAGAGGTGTTCGATAGGGCTACGGTCCCTCAGTGAAAGTCCATAAAGATGCATTGACGGGGGCTACGGTCCATCGGTGAAAGTCCGAGAAGATTCATGGCTTGCATGAACTGCATTATGGGACAGATAGACCAGTTTTCAAATTATTTTTAAGAGTCGTGTGAATCACGATCTAAAAACCATTTTTCAACTATTTTCAAGGCTCTTGTGAGTGAGTCAAAACATGGTTTGTATCCTCGCTTTCCCTTGCATGTGAAATTATTTTTAAGGCTTAAAAGAGAGTCTAAATCTGCACTTCGATTTTTTCTAGCATGTTTTGTTTATATTGCATGCTTATCTAGTTTCTGCTGAGCCTTAGCTCACGGTGTGAGATTTGCTTTTCTTCAGGTACCGGTCACGCAGGTTGATTAGAAGGTGCTGGAGAGGTGGAAGAGCAGTAGTCGTCCTTTTTGTTTCTATCTGTATCATGTATGCTTAATATATGTTTCTCAGCGTTAGAGCCTTGTGATGTATACTTTTTGGCGTTTATATACAATGTATGTATGTTTACATTGAGAGTGTATTCTCGGGCTGGATATTATGTTGTTTGTTTGTGGGTGTTTCACGTGACCCAGAGTTTGGGGCGTGACAAATATCAAGCTTTTGGGCAAATCCAAGGTAGGATCTAGATTCTCTCATATGTGTGAGTTGATTTGAGTTAATATTTTAATTATGTGAGTAAAATAAAATCGATTTCATGCATGAGTTGAAGGATTGATAGGTTTATGTGTGAGTTGAGTTGGGTTTCCATGAAAATTGGGGTTTGGAGAAATAATAAACCATGATTTTGGGAATTGATTGTATAAAAATAGTTTATGATGCTTGGAAACTAACGTTTATGGGTGAAAACAGGGATTTGAAGCATATTCATGAGTGTATATGTGTTTCGGGGCTTAAAAATCAAAACAAGGGCAAATCTGGAGTTTTCTCAAGTACCAACACACTCGAGCAGAGCCCTATCCACTAGAGCGCTCAACAGGCAGAGAGTTGGGTGCTCGAGCGCTCGACGTCCGCTCGAGTGGACTAACTACGTAGGGCCAACGTTGTCCGATCATATCTCCCTCATCTGGACTCCAAATTAGGTCGTTCTTATACTCAAATCGAAGCCCCAGAAGTCCTCTTTCTAGCAAGACTACTCTCACAAAAAAATTCATTTTGTAGAAAAGGTTGTGATTAAAATAGTGAGGGTATGTCAAATTTTCTTAACCATTTTTCACCCGTTTTTGGCCAAATGCTTTGAAAATTTATATTTTCATCAATATTGAACCTTTTCATCAAATTTCTTATCCCTTGGGCTATGAATATAACTACTTTACTACGCTTGGGTTGGGATGCTAGTATCATACCAATTGAAGGTATTTGCGACGAAAACGAGTTCTTGACATGTTACTGAGGTTTGAAGAATGAGTACGATTATGGATAATTATGGGTTCTGTCGTGATACGGTTATCATTAAAATTTTGAGCTTTAGAAAAGAAACGTGGATTATGACTTGTATATACATGTATATGCATATGGTGGGTGCATTCCATTTGTTTCAAATGACATGGTCATGTAAGAGTTAATTACGCATTGGCATTTTATGAAGTTGATAAACGGAATGTGATTTATGAGAAATTGTGTTGATGTTTATGATGGAATTTGAATTAAAAGACAGGAGAGAATGCTAAAATAAGACTTTATTGAAAATAAAATGGAAAGTTGAGATGTAAAAATTGAAGAGAGGTACTATAATAAAATATTTGGGGAGAGGAACCAGTTGTGGGTTGGACTATTATAAAATATTTGTGGATGACCTGGGTATTATGCTCGGGGTTAACGGTAGTTGTGTGGTTATAGGCTATGTGACCTCAAGGTGAGATTTACAGGATTTTGTGAAGACCAAGTGTTGGTGGGTATTAGGAGTACGTTGAAGTTGGGTCATGGTTTCTAGTTGTTTGGGGAAGATGGGAGTTTCAGTGGATTGGTGTTCATGTGGTGATCCTTGAGTGTGTACCTAAGGCATGAGTGCTGCCAAATTGGGTGATCAAAAGACTGAGTTCCTCGTGGGCTTTCTGGAAGGAGCTTGTTTGCTCTATTGGGTGGATATAAGTGCATCGAATTGCGTTTTCCTTGAGATTGAGTTGGTAGGCCAAGAGTGTTTATTTTGTGGACGAGGAAGCTAGTGTTGAGACATAGAGTTCTATCTACAATGATCCACTGTAAATCGTTAACCGTTGTATGCAGCATGTTCTGAGTTATGTGGGTACGGTTGTGCCTCTAGCTCCCGACAAGAGTGGAAAATTTTTTGGAATCTTGCGGCTGGGTTATTTGCGTAGTGTGTTTCTGGTAGGCTCTTTTAAGTCTGGAATTGTGTTTTGTTCGGAGATTTGTATTTCACAGAAATTTTAAGGTGCGAGGAGTGGTTCGACCATTCGAATGGACGGTGTGAATGCGTATTATAATATCGATGGGTGGAGGCAATGTAAGTGTAGAAGAATAAAAATTGTTTAATCTGAAGCATGGTAGACTTGAAAGACTGATGGATATGTGCATGACGTCATGATGAGGGATGTGATTCAATTTTGTATGGGTAAGTGTACAAATATGGGACTTTGATTCAAGTGAAGTACTCAATCTTAGTGGTTCATGGGATTCAGGTGGCAGTGTTGGTTTCATTTCGATGATTGAAGGACTAGAGTGATGTAGTGCAAGTAGTGATCTGGTTTTGAGTTTGTGGTGGTTAGTTGGCCGTAAGGGCATGGGTGAATTTAGGGTAATACGTGAACCCTTGTGAACAATGTCCGAGTTTGGCAACATATAGCTGAGTTAGAGAAGTAATCCTCGGTATACATTGGAGTACAACAGTCAATTAGATGGTGATTCGATGAAGTCGGGAGAATCTAGTGATAGTAAAACTCAGGATGCATAATGCTATGGTCGAGAATGATTATTCTTCAAGGACGTGTATGTAAGGTGAGATGATGGTCATGGAGGGCTAGTCGATGATCAATGAAGGAGTGGTTGACTCCAGCTCTTGTGGTTATTTTGGGTAAGAATTGATGTTGTATTTCGATGAACCGTTTTAGATTGGTCAAGCCTGATATGAGTACTCTTTGATGATATACAGATGATTCTGGTGTTTGTGAAATATTGGTGTGCGGAGTTTGGAAGTTTAACCTAATGGTAACAGAGGCGTGTTAATATCTTTGAGTCATATTGTTTTGAAAGAATGATTAGGATTGCAGATTAAAAAAGGCACTATGTAGATCGAACGCCTAGCGAAGTGTGAGAACTGATATTAAAATTAAAGGACAATTGATGTTACATGAAACAAATTTCGGGGACGAAATTTCCAAAGGGGGGAAAGTTGTAAGGACTCGGTATCTGTTTATTTTGTTCAATTATATTTTTGATAAGAGAAGAGACTAAAGTAAATTTGGGCTTAGGTGTCATAAAATTTTGCTCATTTACAATTGAATTAATGATGTGTGAAAATAACAATTTGAGATACCTGGTGATACATGATATTGACATGGGTGTGTTAATGGAAAGATTCAAGTATTGAAATGTGAGCAA
>JAULJZ010130811.1:0-10913 GCA_032270985.1 Heliamphora pulchella | reverse complement strand
CACATAGGTTGAATCAAAACATCTTGTTTATTCCCAAGTAAATTCCCATTGCATAACCGAGTTTTATATAAAAAGGATTATTGGTCTGAACTTCATAATTCCCATGAAATTATCTAAACACGTTTCACCCTCTTTTACTCACCCAACACGTCTTTCACATTTCATAATCTTCTCAATTTCTTCAATTAAAGTTTCACTGACCCAATTCCTTTACCATCTTCCATTACCGAACATGTTTTACTGTTTAATTTCATTTCCATGTTAAAGTTTTACCAACCCGATTCTTTACAACACACACCAACACACGCCAACATACACACTTTGTTGGCACTTTTCACATTTTACCAATTCATGGTTCAAAACATAGGCACCGGCGTCGGATGAGCGTATAGAGTCCCGTAATGTTACACTCAACCCGGCCACACAGGCCCCATGAAGTAACAAAATGTTCTATACTGCGACACGATTAACGTTCTTTCCCGGTTGCTAACCGGCGGACAGAGACCCCAATATGCGCAGTTTTTCGATATTTCACTGAGGTGCAACTCGTGCCCAACCTTAAATGATCCCATGGATCCACAAACCAGTCCTTTTTCAGCATATCATAATACAACACACACATGTGAGTCCAGCCTAAATGGTTCCTCTCACCAAATCCATATCACATACACGCGAGTCCAACCCTAAAGGTTCCTCTCGCCAAACCCACATCGCACACACGCGAGTCCAACCCTAAAGGTTCCTCTGGCCAAACCCACATCATTACATATTTCTATTATGCACATTTTTCATTGTTTTAGGTCTCAAACCCAAATTAACCCTCATGTGGCTTCAATTTCACAAATTTATTGGTTTTATTCAACAAAACCCACATCTTTGGCTTGACATCAACATGTGTCACATTAATTTATGGAATTAAGTTCACAACAGGTTATGATAACCCACAATTCAACTATTAATCACGTCAATTTCATCACACCAATTCTTTAAACCCAAAACCCCCAAATTTTCATAGCTTTAACTCAAAACTCAAATCCTATTTTCTCATTTCTCAATCCAATCACCATAAATAACATTGGCAAGATAAGAACATGCTAATTCCCTCGTAAATCCAAGATTTAACCCTTGTTATCTCTAGATTTCAATTCAAAGCTTTGAAAACACAAATCTCATGCTTTATGTTCCCAAATTTGAAAATACAACCTATATCATAAGGATATTCAAAGAAAGTCTTAGATCATACCTTTGGGATGCTAGATCCACAAGAGAAAGCCTCAAACTAGCTCTTTCCACAAGAATCAGCAACCGCATGGCGAGAAAAGCATCTCCAACTCCAAGATCGGGTCTCCAACAAGTATTCCACCAAAAGAGGAGCAAAGGATTACCACCAGGAAGGGCAAATGGAGCTCAATGAACTCTCCAACTCAAACCCTAGCTCTCACATATGCTCTAGAGAGAGAGAGAGAGAGAGAGAGAGAGAGAAACGAAAAGAATGAGAAAAAAGGGGACTTACGCGATATTTAAAAAGCCTATTCCGTGGTAGTTCGCTCAAGCGGACTCCCACCGCTCGAGCGGTCACTCCCAGAAACTCTCTGTCACCAGTCCGCTCGAGCGGGCTCCCCACTGCTCGAGCAGTCAGCGCTGGGGACAAACTGAATAGAAGCTGCCAAAACTGAGTCCAAACACAAGCCAAACGTCTCACAATGATGTTCTCCTACATAGATTCACCTTTATCCATCATTGGCAAGCACATAAAAATCCAAAAATTAGTTCTCACGCAAGATTTGCAATCCCAAACACCTCCACTGGACATAACACATTCATTTTCATTAAATCTCCGAAAATAAGAAGGGTCTGGCTTACTACAACCTCCCCCACTTAGGAAATTTTATCCTCAAAATTTGACACTTGAACTTGAGTCAATTGACTTGTCGTCGATAGCCAATAACATCTTTGTCACTTGTCCTCACACAAACGGTCTTACTAATACAAGGGTTACGCTAACATTGTCGAACCGAGATCCAACTCACGCCACCGAGTCACTAAACGCAACCCACCTCAGACACGACTAATCCAAGCGATTACACGCATAACACAAAACTAATCCATAATTCGAATCGGTTTGAATACGTTCCACACCTGTTTGTAAAGGCAACAATCTTATTCGAACTGCCACAAACTAGCTCATTTTCATACCAAAATACACACAGAGGCTTATTCTCATAAGAATCAACACACATCGCCAGACTTTGACATTACACATACTTATATTTATTCAAGACTTCGCGGTCAACTAATGATCACAGAACTCGATGCCACATCATCTTTTACGTATGTTAGAAACACTATCACTTACGCTGATGAGATGCTTATACCAGAGCAGAAACGATGAACACTCAGTTTCAGAGAAAGAAATTCACATAGATCATCGAAAACTTTTAAAGAACACGTGTAAAACATCCAATGTAAACCTCCACCCTTATCAATCCTCAACTGCTTCCTTACCCACAAACCACAACTTTTCATGGCTTGAAAACACTAGATGTCGCATTGTCGCCACGTTCAAGGTTTCAAACAATTGAGGTCATCACCCCAGCTTCATAACCATTCGGATCCATATGGTCACATGAACTCTTTCTAAGTTGCTTGGGCCATCAGCATAATGCAGACACAATCTCCCACTTGCACACCCTTTTCTACACAAATCCAGCCACGTCCCACATCACATCATCATGCACATTCGTAAGATCACATTTCACCATTAAACCATAGACTCTCAGTTAATTTCTCACCCCTAATCGATTACAATGAATCTCACTCAGCGTTTATCCATACTCATAATACATATATCGATTCTTCAAATTTATGACGTCCTACACTTAATCAGTTGTTAAATTCCTGACAGTTACTAATTATACTGTTAGTCGGTACTCACATGTATACTCACATTCTGTTTCCATTTCCACGTCACACGTATAATAATCCTCTATCTGATAGTACCAACACATGATTCTCTAAGCACTCAACCTATTCATACTTTTCCATCATGTAACTAATCACGACCCGCTTCTTGTTATGAACAGTTTCATCTTATATACAATTCCTCAGGACATTCTATCCACCCAAAGCTTACCACGAAAGAACTACACTATTCAATTCGCATACCATTCTCTTATCCTTCTAGTACCCGTGTTCATACACTTACTTTTCAATATATCGACACCAAGTTATCGCACTGCTCCGCCAAAGTTAATGGGATCACAACCTTTCTCAGCTTCTCATCAATTGAACCTAAGTATCCTTATAAGAAAATTCTTCAACTATATAAATATGATCAATTCATCCTAAAACTGACAAACTTGTTAGCTCAAACAGGTTACACTGATGGTGGCTCTTCAATACCAAATTTCTTGTGACTCACACCTTTATCACATTTTCTTGACACTCTCAACTATATTCTCTATAGTTTGTCTCCTTACCTCGAAAGGGCACCCTACCATCAACTTTGAACAGACCGAGTAACCCCCACATCACAGAACATAAACTGAAACTCATGACGGACTATCAAGGCCATACCAGGTGAATCAACACGGTCGCAAAGATTCAGTACAAATCTTATTGGTTACTAATAAGAACCAAGGGTATCAACATTCCTGCACAACCAGAACATCCATTACATGCATCAATCAATCTGTCAAGCAATCTTCATCTAGTCTCTGCACATAAAAGTTCTAGATTTCAACACTAACTCTTCCGTTAGAGTGATGGGTACGCATTCCAAGTTTACTAGCTCGATATCTTAAAGAGCACAACCCAAGCACTTACGTTCATAGAGTAAAGCAAACAACACTTCACTGAGAAACCATGAGGAATCAATCCTATAACCGTTCGATCGCGGTGGTACAAGCTCACATGGCATAACCCTAAGGATCACAACAAGGTATAGAATCCATGGGCATTCCTTTCAGAAATCAACCAAGCCAAGAATCACTCAAGATCCTAATATTCACGTCCAATAAGGATAAAATAGCTCACGAAAGACCACCGCCCGCAAGATAGTTCCCTCAGCATCAAGGGAAAAGGAAGGGTCGACGAAAAGTTCTCACTCAACGCCATCACCTCCCAGGTACGTTCGAGAAAATACTATCCATTTGTCCTTACGTCATCATCATTCACCATCATACAAATGCCATCGACCCCGATCATAACAACCATATCACTCGTCCCACTTAGTTCTCAAGTTCAAACCTCATTCATACTCTTCGACTACCCTTAATTTTCTTACCTTTTAGTGACGCGTCTCACACGTCTCTAAGCCCATCACCAGGTATCCAAAAAGACATAATATCTTCCATTCACGTTATCCCAAGGCTTCATTTTACAAGATTGTGCTATACTGACACGACTCCCAATGGGTACACAACAGTCACATTATAGTCTCGAGCTCACAGCTCAAGCACACCCACAAAAGAAAATGTAAAGTACTCAGTCGAAGATGGACGAAACTAAAACCTTTCACCCAGAGTTACCCATCACTCCTCATAACTATACGAACATCACCCATACTTCTGCAATTCGTGCATAAAAACGATTACTTACCCCTTCGGATCCACGACTTTCGCCCACCAGCTCCAGACCACTTAAACTATTACGGTATATCGTTAAATTCCACCACTCCGCATTTCTCTTCTAAGGGCAAGGCTACACAACCATTTCTATACTACATATTCAATCACATATAACTTTCACTTCTTTAAAGAGCATCACAATCAAGACATATTGACTAAGCGACTAGATCAATCACACCATTAACACCTACCACGGGTTCTCAGATTTCATGCACTTAGCACTTGTAGGGAGAAACACTAAAGCGATTACATCGTCTCGCAAAAGATCTGAAACAACTCACACTATAGCTTCATCTAGGCACACAGCTATCTAAACATGAAAACAACTACCCATATCCGAAATCAAATAAACCTCACTTCCCAATTCTAGGCCAAACGATACCACCATCCCTAGGCCTTATGCCAGGTCACGAACCACCAACATCGTCCTTTTAAGGGATCTCTTCCCAACGATGCGTCATCTTAAGACAATCGAGTCAACTATACTAACAACATCCATCTCAGGCTCTACCAGCCTCACATACTTACACTTACCTAACATCTCGCACTATATATAATTTCCCAATCATGAGAATAATAATTCAAGCCACAAATCTCCAATCCATAAAACTTTCTAAATAACCTTAAACTATTAAGCATTAAATCACAATCGTCTCCGACACACATCTCATTATCTGTACACGCATATCACTCGATAACCAACCCGTCGACAACATTTTTGACCCACATATTCATCCCTCATACAATTTCCAACTTCTATCAAGAAACACAGCTCGACACCATGGCACGAGATAAGCACAAGGATCATCACACAGACCTTCAAACCACAAGTACCATTGTGGTCACCAACAACACCCTGTAGGGGAAGGAACATTCTTAAACACTGTTTAAGCTCAGACTGTCCAATCTACCATAGGCTGGTGATTATTACGCTCACGTCCACTATGCTCCTGTCGATACCCAATCTCGAGATACACGGCTTATGACATAGTATGGCTCAAGACATAGCACGGCTCATGACGTACATAATTCTCAACGCGCCCAAAACCACCCTTCATATCCATCCACACTAAACAACCCCCAAGAGGTTTCAAACACCTTACCATACCTATCCGTTAAACCACAAACAATGTAACACACAACGGGTAACTAACTACGGTCATCCCCAACTCACATGGGTACAACACATTCCAAACAACCAATGCTCAACTCTCGAGCTTACATTCACTACAATCACTAATCACCGATTTACACATCCACAACCTATACCATGATCTTAACCATAACTCGTTATAGTTTCTCAAGAATAACTCCTACCACAAGGATCGCAACACCCAACCAGGTTAAACGCAACTCAACCTTCTAAAGCTACGTACTACTCAACACCTAGTCGTATCACACCAACACATAATCACATATTCACATACTAGGGAGAATCTCTAGGAGTGACACATCAATCCGGGTAACTCGTTTGGATTTCTCGCTAGAATGGACGTCGACAAAACTCCTTTCTAACATGAACCCCGAACTAGTCGACCGGACGCCTGAAGGCAAGACACATCATCCCAAAGATCCAGCCTCTATGCACAAACATCACATAGCATGCAAATGTTAAATATCCCAATGAAATTTCATGCTAGCACATCAATACATGAATGTCACACCTCAATGCAAACTCTCATGTAATGGATTAACTATTCCCATGGTTCCCAGGTATTCTAACCTATAGCTCTGATACCAATTTGTAGCGTTCCAATTCCAACATAATATAATCCGAATATATTCTTGACAATTAAACCTTTAAACAATCCATTTATGTCCAAAGCTCCTTTAGAAATAACTTATTTTTAAACATTCATTAGCAAAACACACCCAGCGAACCCCGCTCGAGTGGAGTCCTAACCGCTTGAGCGGTCAGGCACCCGAGACCTCGTCTCCCATAATTATGAAAATTCTTCTATGGCTGAGAAAAACAACCATTTCTTCTCCTTCTTGAAACATGAATTTGGACATGCAACACAAGATCTTAAATATTCATAAAAGCTTAAAATATCCTTCCTTCCCATGAAAAACTGGGATTCAAACTTCATTAACAAATCCTCATTGAAGGGTTAAAGCATTCACCAGATAAACAATAAATGTGCCCTTGCATGCATGCATAACATGAATATATGGCTCTAAGGCCATACAATATGGGTATCCTATCCTTCAATTACAACATCCCAAATAAATAAGAATTACATCTTTACAATTCCATTTCTTAAAACTAATTATCCAAAAGAAATATAACTCTACACATAACGCCAAGGGTCCAACGGCCGTCACCTCCGTTCGAATTCTTCTTTCCGCTACCACCTGAAATGTTATTAAATAACATGAGCCGAAACTCGTAGGAACAAGACTAACCTCGAATGCATACATGATATGTGAGGATGGTTATGCAAGGTGCACACATAGGTTGAATCAAAACATTTTGTTTATTCCCAAGTAAATTCCCATTGCATAACCGAGTTTTATATAAAAAGGATTATTGTTCTGAACTTCATAATTCCCATGAAATTATCCAAACACGTTTCACCCTCTTTTATCCACCCAACACGTCTTTCACATTTCGTAATCTTCTTAATTTCTTCAATTAAAGTTTCACTGACCCAATTCCATTACCTTCTTCCATTACCCAACATGTTTTGCCGTTTTATTTCATTTCCAAGTTAAGGTTTTACCAACACGATTCTTTATAACACACACCAACACATGCCAACATACACACTTTGTTGGCACTTTTCACATTTTACCAATTCACGGTTCAAAACATAGGCACCGGCGTCGGACGAGCATATAGAGTTCCGTAATGTTACACTCAACCCTGCCATGCAGGTCCCATGAAGTAACACAATGTTCTATACCCCGACGCGACTAACATTCTTTCTTGGTTGCTAGCTGGCGGGCAGAGAACCCAATCTGCGCAGTTTTTTGATCTTTCACCGAGGAGCAACTCGTGCCCAACCTTAAACGATCCCATAGATCCACATACTGGTCCTTTTTCATCATATCGTAATATAACGCACACATGTGAGTCCAACCTAAATGGTTCCTCTCATTAAATCCACATCACATACACGCGAGTCTAACCTTAAAGGTTCCTCTCGCCAAACCCACATCACACACGCGATTCCAACCCTAAAGGTTCCTCTCGCCAAACCCACATCGTTACATGTTTCCATTATGCACATTTTTCATTGTTTTAGGTCTCAAACCCAAATTAACCCTCATGTGGCTTTACTTTCACAAATTTATTGGTATTATTCAATAAAACCCACATCTTTGGCTCGACATCAACATGTGCCACATTAATTTATGGAATTAAGTTCACAATAGGTTATGATAACCCCTAATTCAATTATTAATCAAGTTAATTTCATCACACCAATTCTTTAAACCCAAAACCCCTAAATTTTCATAGCTTTAACTCAAAACTCAAACCCTAATTTCTTATTTCTCAATCCAATCACCATAAATAACATTATCAAGATAAGAACATGCTAAATCCCTCATAAATCCAAGATTTAACCCTCGTTATCACTAGATTTCAATTTAAAGCTTTGAAAACACAAATCTCATGCTTTTATGTTCACAAATTTGAAAATACAACCCACATCATAAGGATATTCAAAGAAAGTCTTAGATCCTACCGTAGGGATTCTAGATCCACACGAGAAAGCCTCAAACAAGCTCCATCTATGAGAGTCTCCAACCGCACAGTGAGAAAAGCATCTCCAACTCCAAGATCGGGTCTCCAACAAGTATTCCACCGAAAGTGGAGCAAATGATTACCACTAGGAAGGGCAAATGGAGCTCCATGAACTCTCCAACTCAAACCCTAGCTCTCACATATGCTCTAGCGAGAGAGAGAGAGAAAAGAAATGAATGAGAAAAAAGGGGCCTTACGCGATATTTAAAAAGCCTGTTCCCCGACAGTCCGCTCAAGCGGACCCCCAACGCTTGAGCGGTCACTCCCCAGAAACTCTCTACCACCAGTCCGCTCGAGCAGGCTCCCCACTGCTCAAGCGGTCACTCTCCAGAAACTCTCTACCACCAATCCGCTCGAGCGGTCACTCCCCAGAAACTCTGCCACCAGTCCGCTTGAGCGGGCTCCCCACCGCTCGAGCGGTCAGCGCTGGGGGAAAAATTAAACAGAAGCTGCCAAAATTGAGTCCAAACACAAGCCAAACATCTCACAACGATGTTCTCCTACATAGTTCCACCTTTAACCATCATTAACAAGCACATAAAAATCTAAAAATTAGTTCTCACGCACGATTTGCACTCCCAAACACCTCCACTAGACATAACACATTCGTTTTCATTAAATCTCCAAAAATAAGAAGGGTTCGGGTCACTACAGTACTGTATCTGGGATGTACAAAGTAACTTCAACAAGAAGTTCAAGAACCAGCCATTCAAATCCTTAGTTTGGGCCGCTGCCACGGAACATCAAAAGCGAAAGTTCAACATGAAGATGGAGGAGATCAAAGGTTTGAGCGAGGCAGCGTGGAGATGGCTGACCTGTATAGACCCTGTGAAATGGACTCTTCCCATGATGGTGGTGCTCGTTGGGGGGTGACGACCACAAATCATGCCGAGGCTTTCAATAGCGTATTGAAAGGAGCTCAAAATATGCTTATCACTTGGTGTGTGGAAACCACTTTCCATCAACTGGTTAAGTATATGGATAGAATAAGGAGTCGTGCTGAGAACATGCACTGGAATAAAAATGTATATCTGAATTCACTGCAAGAAAAGATCCTTCGAAACCAGGAGATATGCAATCAGCATGACTTGATACCATTTAACAGGTAAATCCTATTTCTATTACATCGGTCGGAGACATATAAAGTCATAATAATGTAATGTACATATTGATTGACTTAAATTTACAAGAGTCAAGGGGTGTACGAGGTAGTGACGGCAGTTCACCAAGGCAGAGGTCGAAACTGGCACGTAGTCCACATACATAATAGAACATGTGATGATGGTAAATATGAGATTTATCACTACCCTTACTCGCACATGTTTGCTATTTTTGCTGATCTCGGGGTAGATGCCTTAATTCTAATTGCACCCGAGTATTCAATGCCAACATACTTACAAGTTTAGCAAACGAAGTTACAACCAATGCCACATGAAGATTTTTGGTTGACGCCAAACTTCTCGGTGGCCATCGCAAACCCGAATCGTACAAGGCTTGCAAAGCCAGGATGTCCATAGAATAGCCGAATCCAGAATGAGATGAACATGCCAAGACAACGAATGTCGAATCATTGTGGTATTTGTCAGCAAACAGAGCACGACAGACGGACATGCCCCAATAAGCCATGATAGGTTGATATGAAAGTGACATGCGGCCAGTTATATTGATCGAAGCTGATGCTTGTATTGTTCAATATGTGCTTGTAATAACCTCCTCATTTATAACATTTTGATTATATATACTATCCAATCTCACGAAAAAGATCATTAGATTGCATTATCTATTTGTAATACTTGTTGATACAGGAAAACAAATGCAAGAAATTATAGAAAATCTATATTCAAAACCCAGATTTTTGTTAGCTGTTATTCGTCAAAATCCAAATAATTCGAAGTGTGAAGTAAGGTTTGCTATAGACGTGACTCTTCATCTAAGCAGGTGGGATCCACATACTGTCAGGCGTTAGAGTAGAGGGCTTCATGATGCGCATGACTACTCGGCCATCCTAATATTGATGTGAGTGGTCAATAAGGTGCACGACCATATGCATAACTAGCAACTGACAATTGCCCCTTCTACAAACAACGTGGCAACGCTAGCAATTCTCCGGTTACTCCACGCTGAAGTCCCTTATAAATATCAACCGTTGTGATTGAGATACATATACCTCTAGCCAATCTAACCAATCTAACATATATGAACATGGTGTTGACATATACAGTGTGCGACATCTTCGTTGCTATGGGTCGTAGTTGGATTAGTGATGATGGCTTTGTATACCCTCTAGATCCTAACCTCCGCTACAGTACAAACAGTGTACGTACGATGCGATTTGAGTTACAATATCGGATTACGTAATCGGAGGTCCTAGTGCATGACTGCCGAGCAGCTGGTGTTCGAATCCCACGACAATTAGGGAAGAACATGTGTTAGGAATGTATACTGAAAAGTCATGTCTTTTAGGTTTTTTATTCTTGATCCCTAGCATATTAATGAGAAACATTTGAGATGTTTTTGCATTCGTGGTTTCATAT
>JAULJZ010130780.1:0-10914 GCA_032270985.1 Heliamphora pulchella | reverse complement strand
AAACAACAAATATTAAATATACGCAAATCAATAATTATTTTAGGATTAAGAGAATAAGCACTATTCATAATAACCTTAGGGTGTGAATTAATTTATATAGTCAGTATAAAATTAATTATCTTAAATGTCCTATTCAATACACACAAAGTGTACTGACACAGAGAGTTGGAACAATAGACGACGCTATTATCTGTTCTCTGTAACCAAGACCGGCCTACTAAAAACTCTGTGCCACAGTTGTACCGATGGTATGTTCATTTTCATCTTAAACTTTGAATATAAAATTTATATTCTACAAGAACCTAAAATCTGATTTTCTGTGTGTAAACCGTACTCTACATACCAGATTAAATACTATACAGATTATCAAACATCTCTGTATAATAAAGAAATGATATTGTATACATTGCTCATAAAGATTATCTTAAAATAGAAAATTAATTTTATTAAAATAAAATTAAATACTAAAAATATAATTTTCAGTAAACCAACCTTAACACCGGGGCTAACCTCACTCGGCCGAACCCAACTCACTAACGAGTTCCACAACATACCAGGCGATTGACGCTCAATCTATAACCTTACCTCTCAACAACCACTGCAACTAAGTCACACATCCAAGACCCAAACCACGGTCTCGGCATCTCGAAGGGTGTACAAGTTATATATAAAGAAAACATGAAAAGGTCGATCTATCATGCTATTTCTAACACATACCACATAATCATGCTAACACATAGGCACAACGATTATGCAGACACAACACTGATACTGAGGAGAATCGACAAGAATGACGCGTCACTTTGGATACCCTACTTAGATTTCATGTTAGAAATCACGTACGCAAAATGCATTTCTAACTTGGCTCCCCACTTTGTTAATCCAAATGTCTAAAGGCAAGACTAATCAATCCTAAGGTCCAACCTCTATGCTCACACATACACAGCATCAACATACTCAACAACTAACGTGCTTTTGATCCAAACATAGGCCACCAAGCACACACACATCCACATAAGGTGATGCACCCTCTTCCTACGGCTCATAGATATTCAAACCCAGAGCTCTAATACCAACTTGTCACGCCCCAACCTCTGGGTCACGTGAAAAGCCCAAGAACAATCACCGAAACTGAAATAAAACAAATCCAAGGTTTCTTCGAAAGCATAAAACATGCATACATCTATAAGAATTACATATGTTTTATAACATGTTACCTCTAAACCTGAAACATGTACAAAAAGTGTATAATAACCTAACAAAGATAAAACAGAAGCGTCTTGTCAACAGCCACTTTCGGGCACTTCAAGGTTAACCAACAGGACCACATTCACTTGAAAAAAGTTTTACAACAAAATCCCACAACGTGATCCGAAACCCAATAGAAACAGACTATAAAACCTTGAAGCAGGACATGCAATCACATATCATATAATTGACTCAACCACAGGAGCCAAAAAGGTTTTTCATCCTAAAATCACAAGTTTTCCATCAGGCTAACATGAGTCTCAAAAAAGTTTTACTTCATAAAACCCTATGTTTCTACCCTTAAAACCATGCATATCTACTATGTAGATAACATGCCATAGTTAAAGGAAAATAGTAATAAAAAAAATCTAATTTTTCACCCAGATCACACAACCAGGAACAAAACGTTATTTTCTCACTCGGACCACACAACCAAGGGAAATAAAATGATAACTCAGTAATAAAACAGTATGCTCCACTCGAGCCACACACCCGAGGAGAAAAGATAAAATGAATCCTATGTACCGACTCTGCCATACAGACAAAGGTAACAACTATAGACTCATGTCCATTACCATTGTACTGAACCACTTAAGGCCTGCTAGGTAATGACAAGTTCTATACGGAGTCACAACAACGACACCATTCACGGAGGCAACCGACGCCATTCATGGAGGCAACCGACTCTTTACGGATTTCTGCGATCGATGAAAGAAGCATCTAATACCATGTTTACGGGGATTAACCCGAGGGACCGTAGTGAACCCACTCTGCGCACGTTTTTGGACTTTCACTAAGGAGCAATTGAAGCCCAACTCATCATACCCACTGTCACGGTACATCAATGGATAATCATTTCAAAACCATTACGTAGCTCGGCTACGAGAAACCCGTAAAAGAATAGTTATACATCAACATGTATAAAAAGATATCCAATCCATCAACCATGGAGATCTACAAGCATGTAAAACATACTTTCATCAAAACGTTTTAAAAGCTGAGACTCAACCCCAAGGGTTAGCTCCAAACCTCTAAAAACAAGTTTTCAATATTTTCACAAAACTCCATTTTCAAAACCACATTTTGAAAACTATGAACATCCACAAGTTTAATATCATGTAATAAACAAAGAAAAGCACAAAATATGCTTTTATCCGAGTAAATAGGTTTGAACACAAAACATGATATATAAAGCATTTTAACCGGTGAAAAGGCATACAACTGCACGTAGCGCATCTGGCCAACCGTCACTGTCACGTACTGACACTTGGATCACATGAAACACCCACAAACAAAATCCCTAGGAATATGAAATTTGATAAAAAGTTCCACTAAGGATGAAAAATAACCTTTTCCAAAATATTTGGCCAAAAATGGGTGAAAAACGATTAAGAAATTTTGATATACCCTCACCTTTTTGCTCATAACATTTTCTACAAAAATAATTTTATTGTGAGAGAGATTTCTTTGGAAAGAAAACTATTGGGGCTTCAATTTGAGTACAAGAACAACCCAATTTTGAGTTCGGATGAGAGAGATATGATCAAAACAAAACGGCCCTGCGCAGCCAGTCTGCTCGAGCGGACATCGGGCGCTCGAGCGAGCTACCATCCGAGAAAAACCCAGATTTTCCTGTTTTTGAGTTCCAAGCCCCCAAAACTCTCAAACACTCATATGATACTTCAAAACACACATAAACCTACTGATTCTCATATTTTCGACACCCACGGACATACGCGAACTCAAACCATGAAGAACCATCGAAAGAAACATTCAAAACCCGATTCCATCTAATCGAAATCAACCAAAAATGCCTTTTTAAACCAAAATCGGGTTTAACAAAACATAAATTGGTTGTCCATGCATTTTTAACCGGTTAAAATACATATAATTACACTTAGTACTCTTTAAATACAACATAATCTAGGAACCTATCTCGTTAAGCTAAAAGCTCGATGCCTCAATCCACGTGCAAATACGAACTTCGTCGGAATGAAATTCTATCCGGATGAAAGCGTAGCCCACCACGAGGATATTAAGGATCAACTGTCTGATCGTCGAAAACAGAGCCCCGGGCCCCCGAGAAGTTAGAGAGAAGGCAGAGCGTTTGGTTTGAAAAACGAAAACTTAAGCTTGTAAGTTATGAAAATATTTTTTAAAAATATCTAAAACGAGATATTTATAGGCCACGAAAATTTTTTTTTTTTAAATTCGCACCACAAAGCCCTACAGCCCCCGGAGACCAACCCCACATGTATCTTTAAACCCGAACATGTATAAAAAAAAAGTATTTATGTAGAATTTCGTGCCAGACTATCACTGCTCGAGTGGGCTCCTACTGACATACATCTCTGCCACACCACCACTCGAGCGCACAACCATCGCTCGTGCAGTCATCGCTGGGTGATAACTGGAACATTTCTTTCATACTCATATGTATCGAAACCCAAATAATCACTTGAAACATCACCCAGATCGAGCGTTAATTCCTACTCCATAAATACTTAAATCATTTATAAAATAAATCGGGTCAGGGTTTCACAGATAACATTTGATATATTGTTATAGATAAATAAATGAATGAATGTTTGGATGTTGGATGGATAAATTCGTATTTTTATTTTTTGCACTGAAATTATTGTCGTCGCTAAAATCAATACTATTTGCAACAGACATGTATTATGAACACATGTTGCATCGATATTTAGCCGTCGCAAAAGGCATGAACACATTTGAGACGGTAGAAGGCCATAGAAAAAAAATGGAGTCTTATGCATTTTTTGCGTCGGGAGTTATACTGTCTCAAGAAGTTTTTCGCGACGGCAACCATACGGTAGCAAAATGTATATGTTTAAAATAGTATTTCCGACGGCACGCGCGGCTGCAAAAAACATGTTTTAAATAGTATTTACATCGGCCGATGGCTGTCGCTAAAAGAATAAATAGCATTCGCTAACATTTGTGACGGCAAAAACATGTTTTTTAATAAGCATTTGCATCGAAAATAGTTCTGTCGCTAAAAGCTTAAATTGCCGTCGTAAATGTTTGCGATGGATACGTGCTGTCGCAAAAAGCCTTTCGCGACCTGGACAATTGCCTCCCCCTATTTGCCGTCGCAATGCCAACGCAAATCTCCTTTTGCGACGGCATGTGTATTATTTGCAACAACAGTGAGCCGACGCAAAAACCTCATTTTCTAGTAGTGATACTTTATGCAAGACATAACGAGGTAAACTAATCAGAATGATAAGTCAATCAGGGTAACTCACCCGAGGGCAAGACGCACCATCCTAGAAATCCAACCTCCTTACCCAAATACCACGTAGCATGCAAATGTCAAGTTATATCCAAGATATTTCATGCTAGCACACCTAGACATGAATGTCACACATCAATGCAAACTCTCACGAAATGGATCAACCACTCTCACGGTTCCTAGGTATTCAAACCTAAAGCTCTGATACCAATCTATCATGCCCTCAACTTCCAAGCCGTTACCCAATCCCGATAATCCAATCAAAAAAAGATTTTCTCAGTAAAAAGGGCTTAAAGCTCAAAACCTCACCAACTCTTTCAATAAACCATTTGAAAAGAAAGGAATCAGATCCTCCAATAAAGGATTTCAGATCAATTAGGCTAAAAAAAAATGCTCCAACAGGCTGACCGATCAATCAGTCTCAAAACCGATCGATTGGTCTCTCATAGACTAAAACTACCGTGTCACGCCCTGACATCCGGGTCACGTGAAAGCCCACCAAAACACCCATCTATGAAAATAGGTTTTACAGTTGATAATCAAAATGTACAACATTTGAATAAAATTCTCACAGTTCAACTCATAAAACTGTAAATCATGCAATCTCATACATGAATAACAGTATCGCCTCAAGGCGTACAAAACCAGCTATCACAGGCATTACATGTAAAAGTACATGTACAAAAATAAGAAAAGCTACAGCAAGTCTTCCATCACCTTTGCAACTAGGTCAACTCGTAATGATCACCTGAAAATGTTATTCAGAAAATCCCACACCGTGAGCCGAAGCCCAATAGAACATAGACAGTAAAACTGTAAAGCAGGCTATGTAATCTCACACACATGGGCTCAACCACGAGAGCCAAAAAGGTTTTTCCATAAAAAACCGACAGTTTTTCATCAAGCCTCCACGAGCCTCGTTTTATCTCATAAAATCCACGTTTTCCATCCTTCAAATTATGCATATCATCCTAACAGATTTCATGTCACAGTTAAGGAGAAAGCTGTAAACAAACAATAAGCTCAACTCAGGCCATACGCAACCGAGGAGAAAAGATGTAAATGAAATCCTATGCACTGACTCTGCCCTACAGACAAAGGTAACAACTATAGACTCTCATCCATTACCCTGAACCCATAGGCTTGGTAATAACGAGCTCTATACGAAGTCACAACAACGTACTAAATTTACGGGTCACGCCCGAGGGTCCATAGCACCCACACAACCACTCAATTTACAGGACCTGAGCCCGAGGGTACAGAGCACCCAATACACTCAATTTACGGGGACTAACCCGAAGGTACAGAGCACCTACACTGCGCACGTTTTCGAACTTACACCGAGGAGCAATGGAAGCCCAACTCAACCAAACCCACTGTCACGGTACATCTAGGGATAACATTTAAAAACCCACCGTAGCTCAACTACGAAAACCAGTAAAATAGCTTATACATGCATGTATAAGAGATCCCATCCATCAACGTGGAGATCTAAAACTATTTCCCAGAAAACGTTTTTAAAGGATAGGCTCAACCCTACGGGTTAGCTTCAAACCTCCAAAGTCACGTTTTTCACCCGATTTCACAAATCACCCTTTTCAAACCTCCTTTTGAAAACCACGGATGTCAACACATCCAGATCATGTATAAAAATCAAGAAAAGGCGTAAAAATCCACTTTTACCCAAAAACCAAGGTTTACACATGAAAATCACGTTTTATGCATTTCTACCAGGTGAAAGCATACACAATTACATATATCACCCTAATACAGTAGTAGAGTCTAGAATCCTACATCGGAGAGCTAAAAGCTCGACGTCTCAAAATTGAATGGCGTCAAAACGAGAATCCGACCGCATATATACGAAGTCCTCGACCTCGATAGCAAGGATCCATAAAGGAATCAACAAAAACCCAAGCCCCGGGCCCACAAATCTAGAGAGAAGGAGGAGAAAAAGGTTTCTTTGGGCTGAAGAAATGTTTTTGTATAAAAAATCACGCCACTGGTCCATTTATAGAAAACAGAAAAATCACTATTCAGTCGACCGAACCATAGGGTTCAGTCGACCGAACCTAGAAAAACCAGTTTGGTCGACCGAACTGGACCCCCCAGTCGACCGAACCTCCGAGAAAAGCTACTGAAATTTTGGGTCTCGATTTTGTGAAGAAAAACATGGTTTTTGGTCCAAAACAAGCTAAACACCAACCAAACGAGCCTCTACCGAACCCCAGAAAGCGTGTAACACATTTATACATGCTGTTTTACAACTATAAAGCATAAACCATGCATCGATGCTATTCATATACTGAATCAAACACGTCAAATATATAAACAACATAAAAGAACAAGGTTCCGGGTCTCACAACTCTCCCCCCTTAAGGAATTTCGACCCCAAAATTCACAACAAGGTCACGAGGTAAACAGGTCTGGATATCTAACACGCATCCCAGACTTAAGCTCCCACGTCACTTTCTCAACCCCGTGATGATGCCATAGGATCTTGACATAAGTAATTGTTATGCCCCGCAACACCTGCTCCCTTGTATCAAGAATCATCACTGGACGCTCCTCATAAGTGGCATCCTCATCAATTCGTAGCTCTGCCCAATATTGCACATGTGAAGGATCAGGCTCGTACCTCCGAAGCATAGAAACGTAGAACACGTTATGCACAAATGCTAACTGAGGTGGTAATGCCAAACGGTAAGCAACCTCACCAACCCTGTCAAGGATCTCAAATCGTCCCATGAAGCGCGGTGATAGCTTCCCGGCAACCTGACTATCTCTCTGACATACAATTGACTCAGTCTCTCCACTGAATCCTTCACTAGGATAGGAAGAAAGTGTGCAGACTTCGTTAACCTATCAACCACAACCCATACGGCGTCGTGTCCCCTAGGTGATCGAGGAAGTCCTTACACAAAGTCCATCGTGACATGCTCCCACTTTCACTCCGATATAGGCAACGACTGTAGCAATCCTGCCAGTCTCTGGTGTTCCACCTTTACCTTCTGATAGGTGAGGCATCGGGAAACTAACTGGATCACGTCTCTCTTCATCCCTGTCCAATAGAACTGATGGCGTAAGTCATGGTACATCTTCGTGCCTCCAAGATGCACGGCAAGACGAGAGTGATGACACTCACATAATAGAACAGCTCGACATGACTCTGGTACAAACAACTTGCCTGCCAACCTCAGATCCTGATCAGAACCCACAATCCATCCTGTTGTATCCTCGCTACTAGCAACACGGTCTCGTATCATCTGAACCTCCTGATCCGTCTGCTGGACCTCTAGTACACGTACTATCAACACTGATCGAGTAACTATAGAAAACAAGGTGGCACCTGTCTCAATCTCCCTGAGGCATAAATCAAACTCCCCAAAATCTGCAAGCATGTCCCATTCACGTATAGCCACAGAAGCTAACGATCCGCGTGATCTCCCACTGAACGCGTCTGCCACCACATTGGCCTTCCCTGGATGGTACTGCAAATCAAAATCATAATCCTCTAACAGCTCCATCCACCGCCGTTGGCACAAGTTCAGGTCCTTCTGCAAAAATAAATATTTTAAGCTCTTGTGATCGGAGAAAACCTCGAAATGCTCACCATACAAATAGTAACGCCATGTCTTCAAGGCGAAGACCACAGCTACTAACTCCAAGTCGTGTGCCGAGTAGTTCCGCTCATGCATCTTCAACTGCCGGGAACCGTTGGCTACAACCTTGCCTTTCTACATCAGAACACATCCGAGACCGTCGTGTGAAGCATCACAGTACACAGTATAACCCAAGCCTCGTTCTGGAATGATCAACATTGGCGGACTAGTCAACCTCGCCTTCAGCTCCTGGAAAGCTGACTCACATGACTCACTCCAAGCAAACACCACTCCCTTCCAAGTCAGACGCATCATCGGTGCAGCAAGTGTCGTAAAATCCTTCACGAACCGTCTGTAGTAACCTGCCAAACCCATGAAACTACAGATCTCAAAAATCTCACCTCGGACTTCCAGAATTTGCACTTCTCGTACTTCGCGTACAAGCGGTGCTCTCTCAAAGTCTGTAGCACAATCCGTAGGTGATCCTCGTGTGCCTCTCTAGTGGGTGAATATATCAAAATATCATCCAGAAACACCACTACAAAACTATCCAAGTAAGGATGGAAGATCCAATTCATCAGACTCATAAACGTAGCAGGCGCGTTCGTCAAACCGAACGGCATAACTAGAAACTCGTAGTGACCATAGCGAGTCCTAAAGGAGGTCTTCGCTATGTCCTCGTCCTTAATTCTCAACTGGTGATATCCTGATCTCGAGGCTATCTTCGAGAAGCAGCTCGAACCCCACAGCTGATCAAACAAGTTGTCTATCCTCGGCATCGGATACCTGTTCTTCACGGTCACCTGGTTCAGCTTCATGTAATCGATACACAGATGCAAGGATCCATCCTTTTTCTTTTCAAAAAGAGCAGGCGCTCCCCATGGTGAAGTACTCGGGCGTATAAACCCCCTCTCCAGCAGCTCTTGACGCTGTACCTTAAGCTCACGCAGCTCAGCGGGTGCAAACCGATAAGACGGTATAGAAATGGGAGCAGCTCCGGGAACTAAATCAATAGAGAACTCTACCTCCCGGCTCGGTGGCAACTCAAAAAGATCAACAGGAAAGACATCAGGATAGTCGCACACTACCGGAGGTAACTCTCCTCGAACCCCAACCTCCTCATCCAACATAAGAGCTGAGAAAGGAAACTCAGGTTGCCCTGGTTCCGCATAGTACTGGGCAAAGACCTCAAACCCTCCTCCCGGTCTCCCACAAAACAAAAGTAATCTCCCGTCGGTATACAAATCGTTACCCTCCATCGATCGCAATCGATGAAGGCACAATAGGTGATCAACCAGTCCATCCCTAGAATGACATCGAACACAGTCATGTCTAGAACAACAAGCTCAAACTCTAAGCAACGACCGGCGACCTCCAACATGCAGGATCTATAGACAAGACTCAACTTCACACTCCCACTTACTGGGGTCTCTACACACAAGGTACTACCTAACCAGTCCATTCATAACCCCAAAGCAGATGTGAATTAACGTGATGCTCCAGTGTCGATAAGAACACTGGCCCATGATCTGAAGACTAGAAGAGTACCTCTGATCACGGAGGTGGTAGCAGCAGCATCTGGACCAGCCGGTGCTCTAGAAGAACTGGGCTCTGCAAGAACGTAAGCTCTGGCCGGTCCACTATGGTCCTGCACTGCCGACTGCCTGCCCGACTGTACCGAAGCTCCTCCCTCTGCAAAACGGGACGTCTGAGCTCTAGGCTGTGAATACATCTGTCTCCCCTGGCCTGAAGGAACAGCTGGTACTCCTGCTGTGCTTTGAATGCTCCCTTCTCTGGGGAAATCCCTCCTGATGTGCCCAGACTGGCCGCACTCGAAACATATCACTGGCCCTCTCCCCTGCGCCTGCGACTGTGACTGTGACTGTGACTGGGTCTAAACAGGCGTTGCACTCCTGCACTCCGCTGCACGATGCCCTGGCCGCTGGCATCTGTAACAAAGAGGCCCTCTCTGATATGACCTTCCCATTGAAGCTACGGGAGGCGTGGATACAGAAGACTGGGGCGGATACGACCCCACTGGATGCGAACTCGAACCAGATGTCCGTTGACGTTTGTTCTCCCTGCGCCCCTGATCCTGTGCGCATCCCCCATCTTGCTGTCCCTGACTGTCTCTGTCTCGGCGTGTCTCATTTAGAGTATCCTCTACCTTCATGGCGGTCTCCACTAACTTTGTAAAAACCTGTAACCTGAGTGCGGACACTCTGTCTCGGATAACGGGCCTCAAACTCCTCTAGAATCGTTTCGCACGAAACTCATCAGTAGGCACAATCTCTTGTGCTCTGGACCGGCTAGTAAACTCAGCCTCGTACTCAAGCACTGTCATCGTCCCCTGCGCTAGGAATAGGAAGTCCTCTTTATAGAGATCCCTCAGAGTCGCTGGAAAATATTTCTCCAGAAATACCTTCGTGAATGCATCCCAGGTGCCTGCCACTGTGGTCTTGGCAAACTTCCACCACGTGTGAGCACTCCCTCTCAGTTGAAAGGCGGCATAGATAACCCTCAAATCATCCTCCTCGATCTGAAGCGAGTCAAGGATCCTGGTAACCAGCTCCAACCACTCAGTGGCAACCGTGGGATTGGGATCCCCAGAAAAGGTAGGAAGGTTAAGACGGCGAAACTCACGCATCGCAACCGTCGCCCTCGGCTCAGGTATGGTCTCTCTCCCATAGAGGCCTCAGCCAGTTCCCGGATGGAGCCGACCATCTCACAGAACAGATCTCCCTCAGCAACAGGTCCTTGGGGTGCATTAGCATCCCCAACATCTGGGACTGGAACGTCCCTTTGGCC
>JAULJZ010130769.1:0-10915 GCA_032270985.1 Heliamphora pulchella | reverse complement strand
GTATTAAATTCGTTTAGATGTTGTGCAACGGGTGTGACTTCGGCCATCTTAAGATTGAATAGTTTCTTCATAAGATGTACCTTATTGTTTTCCAATGCGTTTCTTGCATGTTTGACAGTGCCGCCATCATATCTACTGTAGTTTTCTCCTTGATCACGTTGTGTGCCATTGACCGGGACAACGTCAATCGAATAACTTCCAGCACCTGCTTGTCAAGCAACATCCAGTCCTCATCCTTCATGCCCTCTAGTTTGGATCCCAAGAGAAGCAAGTGTAGCTTCTTCCCGTACAGATAGTCCTCTATCTACATCCTCCAATAACCGAAATTCGAACCATCGAACTTCAAGATTCCTATCGATCTGCCTTCTTCTCCCATAATAAATCACCAATTTAGAAGCTGAAATTGATGAAATAAACCACACCAATGCGTCCGAAACGGTTGAAATAGTTCAAAACGACTCCTGAATCAGTCAAATCGGACTTAAAATGCCCAAAATATGAATAAAACAAATTTTAATTATAAAAAAATGGGGCAGATCTGGATTTTGGCGGGTCGGGTTGACCGGGTTGAACACGTGGCGTCTTCTCAACAGTATGAACAGTGCTCAACAGTAATAAACAGTGTTGTCTTCTCCCCGTTCTGGAAAAAAAACAGAGGAGGCTCTGTTTGGTTTTCTCTTAATTCTCAAACACTTTAAACGAAGCTAGATGGCTCGTTTCAACTCCGTTTTCGACATGTAATATATCGTCGGAATCACATCGACGATATATTAAACGGTGATTTCAGAATAGTTCACTTCCGGGAAGATCTGGGTTTTACACGAAAAAAGCTCTCCAACCTCACTCTAATACCAATTGTTAAGGTTCATCGAGGTCCACAACAAAGACAAAACACACACAAATACAAGAGAAACCAAGATTACGTGGTTCAACACAGTCGCCTACGTCCACACGGAGAGAGAGGAGTTTATTAATTTATGGAAACAAGAAATTACAAAGCTCTCAACACTGGACTCACTCAACACACTCATCTCATACATACAAATCATTTATATAGAAGAGAGAGAGAGCAACAAGAGAATTCTGGTTCGCTACCAAATCTTGACAAAAAGAGGAGAAATCACAGCGCCGAGATTTACAGCAACAAATCTAGGCTGTTTGTCTTACAAATCTTGGCGCCTTCTTCATCAATTTCTTTGGCTGCTTCTTCAACAATTTCCACCACGTGGATGGCTAACACCACATGGCTCCTCTACAACCCTACCTTCCACCTCACTAGTTCGTGGTATGATCTCTTGTGCTCCTTTTCTTTCCTCATTGACCAAGAACAGGAGAGAGTTTCTTACCAACCATGTATCTCCTTTTGGAAATAGAAACCACACATTGAAATAATAAAAGAAAATCTCACAGTTATGCGCACAGTATTCAGAGTTGAGGTTGTATGTGTTAAGCGTATTCAAGAGTACTATTGTGATTGTGTCGTGATATGATTTGATATAAATACGTGTGAGGTAAAGGAGACAAATTACGTTCCGTGAAACCTATTCCCCAATCCTTGTCTTTGTCTTTTTCCACTCTTCTCCTGTTTCGGTGTTTCCTCTAACCCTAAGTTCTCAGTTATTCACTGTAACTTGGTGTCAGAGCAAGGCATCTGTCTAGTATTCAGATTTCAGTTACAAAATCTCACTGCAAAAAATTCTCTTTATTCCAGAAAGCTACTGCCAATTCCGCACGTGTGCGTGTGAGTACAACAGTATTTCCAAAAATAATTTTAAGTTTGTATTGGACTAAACCCCATGGACGAAAGCAATCACCCCCAACCACATGAATCAGGTAAGACAGCAAACAGTCGAGCCCACAATTAATGAGCCTCCACCTCACAAGAAGAATAACACGCAAAGAAAATATAGGTGAAAAGGAATGTACTGAATCAAGTCTTAGGCATTAAATGTTTCACTAAGGCAAATTACGATCTCCTCAAAAATTCGTCCTGCCATTAACAACTCAACCATGAAGCTTAGAACAACCAGATGATTCAGCAAAGGAAAATTGAAGTTCACCACAAATCTAGTTGGCTATGCATAAAGATATATGGGATTTACATCGTAATTGTCAAAAGAGTTACCCTCTTAGTCTGGCAAAAACAACTTTGCAATATATTTGCTATTGCCAAGATTTAAATGTCAGACAAAGACTGGAAACCAGGCAACTGATGTATAACCTAAAAGTGTCTAGGCATACCTCATAGTAATACACAAGAGACATTTGAAAAGTAATGCAGAACCCCAGTGGAATGCAAGTTAAGTATATTTACGATATGAAGGGAAGGAGTAAATGGCTTACCCAACAAAAAAGCAGATTACACTTAGATTTTCTCATGAGAAAATCAAGAACTGAATCCACATTTTTCCTGCAGAAAATCAACTACAATGTTTAAGGGACATAACAGTTAAATTATAATAAAAATAAATAGCAAATGAACAAGCCAAATCAGAAGAAAAAGCAGCGAAAAACAAGAATAACAGCTCACAGAATAGCAATTCAAATTCATGACTATAGTAAATCTCTTAAGCCAAAGGTTGAAGGAGTAAAGAGTACTTGGTCCTTGATGACCAGACACCCACGTGAAATCTCTCAAAGCAAAACTGCAGAAAATCGTCACAGTAGGGCCTCTTAAAAACTGGTACAAAAAAAATGAAAACCAAGTTAAATCCAAGCTGATGGCGAATAGACAATAAGCTTCAACAAAATTCCTTTTGTTACAGTCAATTCTCACCTGCTTTATTTGATATAATTGTGTCTGGGTTATACTTAAATCCTCCAGGCACACATGGAATAATATCAGCAAGCAGTCCATTCACATCAAGGACAATAAGCTTTTTTCTGAAATTTCCAGGTGGGGTTCCTTCTAGTGATGACTGCAACATCTGTCGAGGCCCTTCCTTCCCAATAACATCATCTGTCATCGCACCCAACTGTGATGCTGAAGGTATTGTATCTTTTAACTTGGGTTCTGCACCCAAATTGTCAGACTCTCGGTTCTCAACAGAAGGATCACTGCCACGTGTGTCATCAGAAGCTTTCTCCTCCAAGGAAATTGTTGTGGGTTTGTCCCTAAATTCTTCTGTTGGACACACATCCAGTACTTCATCATCCTTCGCAACACTCTGTCCATTAATCATCATCTCTTCCGAGTTCTCCATCTTAATTTTCTCATCCTGTTCCCCAGATTCAGATTCACCATCGGGACATTCAGCAGAAGCTTTTTCTAGTAAGATATCTCCTGCAACCAGAAACGAGGTGCCATGTCCGGCTACAACTTCCTCCACCATTTTCCCTGCGTATCCAGACGCAGTTGCTTCATCCAAGTGATTCGAAGAAGTATCTCTTACCGAACAGTCTCGTACATCTTGTGCTGGTGGGGAAGCACCCTCCTGGGTGGATCCTAAACTGCTTACTTCAGAATCAGACAACTTCCTTCTTTTACTCCGATCCTTTCTTAGTGTCTTCCTCTTGGTACTGCTCGGACCAAAAGAACTAACATCAACCTGAGCATGGGTATCGTGTTCCATAGTTGAATTATCATCCAAGCACTTTTGAAAACTATTCCGCTGCCCCTCAATTTCCGAAACGGAATTGTCATCCACTCTTTCAACAAACATTTTACCTCACATGTTTCGAACAAATGGTCAATTAGCTCCCAAATAAATTTCCAAGTTTTTCTTGTCAATCGAGAATCAAGATTACTTCATCATTAATGTCCGACAAACCACAGATCATATTAACAAATACCACCGAAAGAGCGTAAGAAACAAAACATCGCCGGATTCTCTCCATAAACAAATACTAACAACAGCACAATGTACCAATTAGCCCGAAAACGCAACAAATCGATTAAGAAACCATATCCTCTGCGCATCATGAAAAATCCCTACCAATCAAATCGAATATCCAAACAACTACTTCCACTACATGACAACAACTCAGATTTGAGAGCCTTACCAAACGAGATTCGGATTTTGAGAGAGGTGGATAGTACGGCACGAATCAACGACCCAGTGAATTGAATCAGCGCTCTTAGTTGAATCTGCCGGTGAAGAACATTGATCGAGATACAGAGGCGATCTAGAGAGAGAAATTGAGGATTCTAGAGAGAGAGAACACTCCCGCGCGCCGCTCGCTGGGATCGAGGAAGAAGGATTTGGATTTGGATTTGGATTTGTGTCAGATGAGGAAGAAAGAAGATAAAAAGCGAAATGTCGAAATGCCGTCAAAGGGTTCACTGTGTGGCGATGGATAACAACAACTAACTAGGATTGGTGGATTCAGCTCGATCCAAACAATCCCTAATGTAATTAGGGTTAGAAAATTCTAGGATGGAGATGAAAAAGGATTCATTTGTCGTTTTGCATGTAAAATTGATTTTATCTTTTATTTTTTATTTTTTATTTTCTCTTAGAGTGTTCAGAAATATTACTGTTAATTTTTAATTTTTTTAATTAATTTTAATTATAAGTTATAAATTTTTTTTAAATATTCATAATTTTTATTATAATTTAAAATTATTTCATATTTTAATTACAAATTATAATTTTTATTAAATACTTATAATTTTATTATAAATTATAATTTATAAGCTATTAGTAATAGTTTTGCCAAACAACACGTCTTTTTTGTAAAAGCCATTTAGTTTTAATTTTTTCCTTAATAAAAAAAATAAACTGAGTTTTAAAATAAATTTTTTGTTAAATTAGTTTTAAAACTAATTTTTTTAAAATTAATTAATAATAAAATATTAATTTTTTATTTTTTGTTGAATTGAACAACATTATTATTCTATATAGTTTATTATAAGGATAATATGTAGTTGCCATTAAAAGTAGATAAATTATGAGATACAACTATTATTGTCTTTTAAACTATTATTGTCTTTTAAAATATAGTAAGGGTTTAAATAATCTATTTAAGAAATTTAGTGTTTTAATTTGATATTTTATTTTTAAGATTTTTAATTTTTTTCCCAAATTGACTATATTGATTTATTTTGTGTTTTAGCAAAAAAATAAAAAATAAGAACTAAAAAGTTTGGATTGCATCCGAAGTTTGAATGGATGTTTAGAGCCAGAGCACTTATTCCATGTTTTATAGGGTATTGTTTAAAATAAATTTAGAGCATACATTTGTGTGAGTTCATATTAAAAGTGGTGGGACTCATATAAAAAATGGTAAAATTCACACAAATGTATAACTCAAATTTATTTGGAACAATGCCTCACGGGGTATGAAATAATTCTATTTTAGAGTCACAGTGAAAAATTAAACTGTCAAAAACTATAAGAGCTAGCTAATTTAAAATATGGAGAGGCAATGGCCAAATAATCTAAGACTTCGTTTGGTATTTTGGATAAAATTATATGAGATATAAAAAATAATTAATATCATGAGTCTCGCATAATTTTTAATACCAAAGTATTATAAAAGAAATTATGTATACCGTAAAAATATAGTCTATGTTTGGTATGGTGAAATAATGAATGAGATGAAAATTTTATTTTTTACCGTTAAATAAGAAAATATGATATATTGAATCTGGTACTAATAATACTAAGGGCTAATATTATTAATATCATTAATGAGGATTTAATAATCTATTATTCATCAGATAAATTGTCCTAATTTTGCGATAAAATGCAATATTATTTATTTTAAGAGACAAAAAAAAATTAAAATGATGAACCCCATACCCATAATCCAAACATGCACCGGAGGATTAAACTAAGTTTGACTCAAGTAAAAAAGTAGTTAAATTTTTTGATTTAGCTTATTTTTGAGAAAAAAATTGTATACTTTTTACAAATTAAGATTTTAAATAATGGACCTTAATAGACAACTTTGACACAGCATTAGTAAATAGAGCTTGGTTGATATATAGATAGATAGACAAAATCTATATATTTAGGTTATGTTTGGATTAATTTTTTTGATAAATTTTTTGCTTAAAAATCTTTTAAAAAGTTTACTTATTTGGTCTCAGTTGATTTTTTTTACATATTTTTATATCTATTTTTAAAAAAATTTAAAAATTTAAAAATTTAAAAATTTAAAAAATATTAGTCCAAACACGAACTTAATTTACAAAAATTGTCAAAGTGGCACCATGTTAACCATGAATAGTTCTCTCCAATCCATGCCCGAATTGGAAAGAAGCCATTTCCAGCATTCTTAGCTTAGCTTTGTCTTATCTTAAAATTTACTATTTAAAAAAAATTATATATATTTTAAATACTTTAACTTGTTTTTACCCACAGTTTTAAATTACATCAATTTTAAGCTCGTGAATGTAAGTTTTTAAAAGTTCTCCAAAAAACAGATAAAACGAGTTTGTTAGTAATTTTTAAAAAACTATTTCTAATAAATTGAGTTTAAAAAGGACTTAAAATTAAATTTTTTGAAAATAATTTAAAAGTATTTTTGCTTTTTTCTCTCCCGCAAGACTTGGTTAACCATAAAATAGCTCTCAATTTTGGCAACCAAACGCATTTTTTCTTTTTAAAATATTATTAAAAAATCATAAAAATTTATTAAAAATTATTTTTGAATATAATTTTTTAAAAATACAACCAAACAAGGCAAAGGTTTTAAAGAATTTTAGTTTTTTTAAAGAAAAGAGAAGGGGGAAAAATTATTTGGCATAATTATTATGTGGCATAATTTCTTTAGAGTGTTATTTTAGTTAAAATATCTAATATGTTCTTATTTTTATTTTAAAATTGTAGTAGTTGAAATAATGATAAAATTAATTTTTTAATTAAAAATATTATAATAACTAAATAATATTTTTAATTTTAAAATTTAAATTACTCATAAAAGTAAATGTCCCGACTTAAAATTGGATTGGCAAAGCACATATATATACCGAAGTCACCGTTTGGCAAACGAGAAATGGAAAATAGGAAATCGTATTTAGAATCTAACAAATTATATGGGAAAAATCCATTTAACCCTTTTGTGGTATTTAATTTTTTTTCTTTGATATTTCAGCACTTTATTCCATTCCCTTAAAAAACCCATTAAAAAAAACTTAAGAGGCTAATTGTTGATTAATTTAAAAGTTAATTTTTTTTAGCTAAATTAAAATTTGGGTTCAAAATAATTTGTTTAGTAAATTACTTTTTGAACTAGTTTTTTTTTTTTTTGAAGTTGATTGACTCGGTAAACAATTTTTTAAATTTTGTATTTAAATTAGACAGTATTGCATTTCTACATAATTAATTATAACGATTATATAGTAATAGTAATAAATAAGTTATTTAGCGGGGGCATTTTTATATTTTAGAATGAGATAAAATATTAACAGTTTTATAAAAATTAGTATTTTGATTTAACTTTTTAATTTTTTACTTTTTTATCAAACAAGATATGATAGTTTTTTCACATTTTAACTAAAAATCTTAATTCGCTAATCAAAATCCTAATTAGTCAAAATCATATTTACAAGAAAAAGACAAGCATACCCTTTTTCGTCTTTATTCTACTAGATCTAATTTTAACTTTATTACGAACAATCAAATTAATTTGTTTTAAAAATAATATAAAAAATAATACCTAGACAACCCAATTAATTTAGACAACTACTTAACTTGTGTTTGGACTATTTTTTCTTATAAATTTTTTAACTTTTTAATTTTTCACTTTTTTTAAAAAAAAATAAATATAAAAATATGTTTAAAAAAACCAACAAAAACCAAATCAATGAACTTTTAAAAAAGATTTTAAACAAAAAAAATCTCTAAAAAAAAGTTAAACTAAATATAGGCTTAGTTCGTCACCTCCGCAGCCACCATCCCGACCACCTCGTCATAAGTATGATAAAAAATAAAAAATTAAATTAAATCTTTGTAATTCCTTTTATTTGAAATAAGTGAAAATAGAAAAGTAATTTCTGATTAGTACTTGTCATTTATTAAAATATGCTAAAAAAAATCTAATAAACAAAAAATAAAAATCGATTACTATAAACCGCACATTATTATCTTTCTTCCACA
The DNA here is from genome assembly GCA_032270985.1 of Heliamphora pulchella. Classification (NCBI taxonomy): domain Eukaryota; kingdom Viridiplantae; phylum Streptophyta; class Magnoliopsida; order Ericales; family Sarraceniaceae; genus Heliamphora; species Heliamphora pulchella. The sequence continues at coordinate 2,870 of JAULJZ010130769.1, read as the reverse complement.
ACTAATTAGAATAATATCATAAACGATCTCCACTCAACTCTCGCAAAATAACTTACCAAAGATTAAAATAGTCATTTAGTCTCAATTTTAAAATTACCTGTGTCGATCTATTTGTACCGATCTATCATTTAGTCTCAATTTTAAAATTACATGTGTCGATCTATAATTTTAAAATTACCTGTGTCGATCTATTTATACCGATCTATCATTTAGTCTCAATTTTAAAATTACCTGTGTCGATTTATTTGTACCGATCTAATAAATGTTTAAAAAGTTACCCAAAAAATGGGATAATAAACAATGGGAAATTTATGTTTGAGGGAAGAATTCATTATTAACAGATATTTTGATCAATATCAGAGAGACATGTACAATAAAAAAAAAGTATAAAAAAATAACTACATTAATACTTTTTTCATATGGTACAAAACAGAAAGGATCAGAAGTTAATTGTTCAAGTACTTATACACTTTTGTTAAAAAATAAATAAAATGATAATTTTTTTTCCCACATAAATTCACATTAAACACCAATTATTCCATCTATATACTCAAGTCATTCCATCTGTCTATTTTAACTGTTAAATATGTGGACCTACAAATCATGTCTTTAAAATTGCAGGTTGTGGCCTCTTTTAGCCACCTCTTATAAAAGAGATAATAAAAGAAAAAAAAACAAAAAAATAAATAAGTTGGGCATGATGTTAAAAGAAAAAAGAACTTAAAATATGCATAGATATATAAATAAAGGAAAATATTAACCGTAGCGTAGTGAACAGTGAATAAATAGACTCTTACCGTTAAAAATTTAAATTGTGATAGGTAAAAAATTAATTAGACGAAAGAAGAATTTAATTATGACTAAAAAAATTTTAACTCTTACTTGTCAAAATTTATTATTATTCACTGTTTAATGTGCGGTGGTTAGCAGAATTCATAAATAAATTTAAAAAAATAATAATCATTCTTTATTGGGCGGTGAATAATAGGTATATAATATATAGATATCTGTGCAGAATGTATTGATATCTATAAAAGCGATAGATTTCACCTCTAAAAGTGTATTGATATCGAAAAAAAAATTATCCTTATTATTCTATTAAACACCACTCATTAGGCGGTGGTTACCATAACCCATAAATTAAATACAAATACCAAACAATGGCAAAAATATAAATCATTTAGGCAAAAAAAGGGATAGTTTTCCCTGAATATATTTCACACCTTGTCCACCTCTTTAATGTGTTACACACCAAAGTTATATATATGTTGTATTTATTACATATGAAATAACTAATAGCAGATGAAAAATCGAATAAAATACTCAATTATATAATCTAGCTGGTGTTTGGTAAAATTATTACTAATAGTTTTTAATTTTTTATTTTTAATTTTAGTTATAGGATATAAGTTTTTTTAAATACCCACAATTTCTGTTACAACTTATAATTATTTTTTTTTATTTTAGTTACAAGTTATAATTTTTACCAAATACTTATAATTTCTCCTACAAATTACAATTTATAAGTTATTAACTAGTTTCAACAATGTCAAATACTCGCTATATAAACTACTCTTATTAAAAATTTGCTAAATTCACAATTACCAAGGAGAGGACGAAAAAGGAAAAAACCAAAAAAGAAAAGACAACTAAGTTATTTTACTTTCTTGCAAAGGTATTCAATTGTTTAAGTTAATGGGCTCCTTTGATTCTGGAATTAAATAAAATAAACTTGAATTGGTTATAAATTAATGAAATTGATTGCGATTGAATAATGTACTTATTATTTCATTTTCACTATTTTATTAGTGCAATCTCTCATTTTGAAATACCCTACATTAGTTTCAAATCACTAGACCCAATACAATTGCTTATCTAATTAAGAAATTAGTGAGTTGGTATAAGTCCTCGTTTACATTTGAAAAAATTTAAAAATTTATTATACAATATAGAACTTTTAATGTGACATTTATATAACTGTCTAATATATAACTACTGAAATGAAATAATCCTGACATTCTATTTTGTTTTTTTTCATCCCTCGTGTTTTTTTTACAAAAAAAAAGTAAATAAAAAATTATTAATTTTTATTACTTCTCTTTTTACTAATCTAATTAAAAGTAATATAGTTTTTATTTTGTTATTTTTTATTTTTTTACATCTATAAATTAAAAATTAATAAAATTATATTTTTAATTGAGTGCCTTAAAATTGGCTAATTAACTAATTATTAAATTATTGATATTATTTTTTGTTTCACTCTTAAATTTTTAAAATTTTATATCTATCTATTTACAATATATAACTTTTGATATGACATTGTGTAGTTATTAAAAATCTAACCATTAAAATAAAATAATTTTAACCTTCTATTCTATTCTCTTTAACGGTGAACAGAGCCTAAAGCATCTAAATTGAAATATCCAAAATCGCTACACACTATTTACAATGCAGATAATGACTTAATTACATTCAATGATACAAATATACATATACTACCAGCTAGGGCCTTTATTCATGTCTGATTTCAACAAAAGTGTACAAAACCTTAAGAATTACTACATAATTTGTTCTATCCACAAACTATAATTTCCATTGTACTTACATTCACAACAAAGTATTCATGTTAAGGCAAAAGAAATAGTCACATTTTTTAGCGTCGCGAACAATAAGGTAATTGACACACCATCTACCAGGGTTATTTGATGGAGTTTTAACAAATTTTCACCAATCTTAGAGAGTGTTTGCAAAGTTTTTTGTTACATTATTTTGTTGCTTTTTTTTTGGAGAATATCCAACACCAAAATAAATACATGCTCGGGGATCCAAAAAATACATCTTTATTAAACTTTCAACAATTTACAATAATC
>JAULJZ010130748.1:0-10915 GCA_032270985.1 Heliamphora pulchella | reverse complement strand
CCATCAAAATAGTGCAAATATGTTTTGACAATTACAACTAATTAATATTGTTAATTGTTATAATAATGCACTTACATGCATATGAATATAGTTGCCAATACTATATTCATAATTGGCAATTAAAATAGTTTAGTTCTTTTTATTTTTTTAATATTAGTTCAATTTTATTTTTCTATTCCATTGCCCTCTTTTTCTTTTAATATAGTTTAATTTTCTTTGTTAGTATTAATCTAATCTTCTAACATTCATTTTTTTTTCTTTTTTTTTTCTTTTAATATTAGTTTAGTGTTCCTTCATTAGTCTTTATTTTTTACTTTTTTTTCTCTTCTAGTAGTGTAATTTTCTTTTATAGCATCTACATTTCTTTTGCTTTTTCTTTTCTTTGTAACATAGCTTATTTTCTTTTTCTCTTAACGTTAACTTTAATTTTCCTTTTAAAGTTTTATTTTATTTTCTTTTTAGATTAATGCTCATTTTATAACTTTTATTTTTTATATCTTTTACTTTTCTTTCAATAGTAATGTAATTTTCTTTTAGTACTTTATTTCCTTCTCTTTTACTATTTAGCTTTATTCACCTCATAATGTAGCACTTTAATTTATTTAATTTTATTATTAGCTTTAATTTCGTTATAAAAATTCCATTTAGTACATCTTTTCTCCTAATATTAGTACTTATAAAATTCTATTTTCATTTTTCTTTTATAACTTTATTTTCTTTTATCCTTCTTCTTCTCTTATTTCATTAAATTCAAAAATCATAAAAAAGTTCTTAAGCTATCTTTTAATAATTAACTTAATTAGTATTTTTTTTCTTTTAATATTAGTATTTATTTTACAAAGCTCCATTCTCTTTTTCTCTTTTCCTTATCATCATAATACTTTTCTGTTATGTTGTTAAAACAAAAAACTACAAAAGATTTTAACCTAATTTTCATCTTCAAATAGAATTACAATTTTCTTTTAATTGAAACTCTATTATTCTTTTCATTTCTTTTATTTTCTTCTCTTTTCTTTTCTTTTAATTTTATTTTCATAAAAATGTGAAATAGTTAGTTTTTTTTTAGTAACATTTTCTAACATTTTCATTTGGCACATTTTCTTTTACAAACTTCTTCTCCATTTTCTTTTTCTTCTCAAACTCTTTTTTGTAAAAAAACATCTTTACTTTTGTTTTCTTTCTTTTAAATATTTTGATTAAACCCTTTTTGTTAAGATATTTTAGGTAGATTTTTCTTTTATTCGACAAATTCCAATGCACCTTTCATTTTTAGTAATTATCATGTTCATGTTCTTCTTTCTAAATGAATGTTTGCAATATGCATGTTTTGATTATTTTCTTTAAATACATGTTTAGTATAGTTTAAGTCATTTTGTAGTAAATCATGTTTAGGTCATTTTATCACCTTGTTAGCCTATTTTTGCTCTTTTATTTGAACCATGCTAGTTTAGGTCATTTTAATGAAATTGCATGTGGGTGTATTTCATGCATCCTTTAGATAGAAATTACATGCCATAGGATTTAGAATTTTTTTTTTTACACTTATCTGATTTGGAGTGCTATGTACATATTTTATGTATTTTCTATACTTGATTTTGGGTATTCTCTCTTTGCCTCTATTTTCTTTATTTGCATGCATTTGAGAAATAATTTTAAAAAACCAATGATGATTAGTAGAGGCCAAACTTACGGTTGGACGAACGGGGTGCCTAACACCTTTCTCGATTTGTATCTTAGCCCCCAAACTCTCTTTCTCTAGTTAACATTTTAAAAATAAGTAGCCAATTTTGTTTTTCTTAGTTTTTCTCAAAAACTAAGTGGCGACTCTATTTTCAACAAAAATGAATTTTCAAAATTTGATTTTCAAGGTGCTAAAATTTTTTTCTAAATATTCTTTGAATTCTTTATTTTTAAACATTTTTCAAAATGACCCCCAAATTCCAAAGCCACAATATGCAAAACCTAACTTTAGGTACCTATGCAATGGAGTGTAATACAGTAGGGATACGAGGATTTTGAACAAACAATAAAAGGTGTAATTTATTTTATCACGAAAAATAAAGAGTTTGGAAATTTTTATTTTATTTTTAGGAAAAACATAAAACTAAGGGGTTGATTTTTTTTTTTTGTATACTAGAGAATTTTGGAAAAAATTTTAGAGAAATTCTAGAAAATTTTGAAAAAGTTTTAGAAAAAATCCTAGAAAATTTTTAGAAAAAATCAGAAAAATCTTAGAAAATTATAGAAAATTTTGAAGAAGTTTTAGGAAAATTTTAGAAAACTTTTTTTGTTTTTAAAAAAATTCTAGAAAATTTTGAAAAATTTTAGAAAATCAAGAAAAATTATAGAAACTTGGGGAAAATTGTTAGGAGAATTCTGGAAAAATCTTAGAAAATCCTAAAAAGTTTTAGAAAATCCTAGAAAATTGAGAAAATGTTTAGAAAATCATAGAAATTGAGAAATAATTTTGAGATAATTCTAGAAATTTTAAGAAAATCCAAGAAAATGAGAAACAAATTTGAGATAATTCTAAAAATTTTATGAAAATTCTAAAAATTGAAGAAAATTGGGACAAAAGGGGCAAAATACCAACATTAAGGGGGAGGATTTTTTGCCCCTATTTTTTTTTTATTATTATATATATTTTTTAATTTATTATTATTATTATTTTTTTTTAACACAAAAAGGTAGAGATCTGCCTGGCATACCAGGATTTTGGATTCCTAATCTTTTACTAGGGTGTGCAAAAATCAAAGGATCGTCACTTATACACGAACCGAGGGTTAGGGTGCCTAATCTTTTTTTAGGGCTTTTGAGATAACCGAAAGGTCGTTACTTACACACGAACCTAGAGTTAGGGTGCTTAGTCATTTTCTAGAACTTGAAAAGAATCTAGAGTCACTTACACACGAACCTAGGGTTAGGGTACCTAGTCTTTTTTTAGGGCTTGAAAAGAACCGAATAGTCGTCACTTACACACGAACCTAGGGTTAGGGTGCCTAGTTGTCACTTACACATGAACCTAGGGTTAGGGTGCCTAGTCTTTTTCTAAGGCTTGAAAAGAACCGAAGGATCGTCACTTACACACGAACCTAGGGTTAGGGTGCCTAGTCTTTTTCTAGGGCTTTTGAGAACTAAAGGGTCGTTGCATACACACGAACCTAGGGTTAGGGTGCCTAGTCTTTTTTCTATGGCTTGAAAAGAACCGAAGGATCGTCACTTACACACGAACCTAGGGTTAGGGTGTCTAGTCTTTTTCTAGGGCTTTGAAAAGAACCGAAGAGTCGTCATTTACACACGAACCTAGGGTTAGGGTGCCTAGTCTTTTTCTAGGGCTTTGAAAAGAACCGAAAGGTCGTCATTTACACACGAACCTAGGGTTAGGGTGCCTAGTTTTTTTCTAGGACTTTTGAGAACCAAAGGGTCGTCACATACACACGAACCTAGGGTTTTGCTTCCAGATATTTTTTTGCACTTCGTTTGTTCGATCCATTCCTTATATATTCTCTGTTTGTCTTCTCTTTTCAGGCTGGTCATTATATTAGAGGTTTCGGAGATTCTGCCTCTGGAGAGGTATTGGAGTGGTATGATGCCCTCCCCGCTTCTAGCCGGGCGTTCGTTGATGCTTCTGGTTTTGCTCGTTTCATACCCCTTTTGGGTAGGACGAGCAACGACCGGGTTTGGCTCATGGCCCTTGTCGAGCGGTGGTGGGATACCACCAATACCTTTCACTTTGCTACTTTTGAGGCTACTCTGACGCCTCTCGACTTTGCGCTGATTACCGGTATCCGGGTCGGAGGGGCACCCATCCCATTTGATTCGATCGTTGGCCGCTCTGCTGATGCGCTGCTGTATTTTCTCGGAGCCGTTCCTACTCAGGTGGACAGAGATCGGGTTTGATACACCTGGTTCTTCGAGCGCTTCTGCTACTTCCACTGTTTTGAGTCCTGCTACTTCGAGTGTGTCGCCCGGGGATTTTCGATGTATATGTTTGGTACCTTCTTGTTTTTGAACAAGGAGAATACCATTCATCTGCATTACCTTGGCGCCCTCGCTCGTTTGGACCGGGCTGCTTCATTCGACTGGGGAGGGGCTGCTCTTTTCACCCTCTACGGATTCATGCGGACATTGACCCTGTTCCCCCAGGAGCATAGCATCAGGGGATACTGGAGGGTCTGGGAGGTATGATTTAGTTTCTACATTTCTCCATTCATTTCCATTCTTTTGTTATCCATTATTTACTGATTGACACTTTCCTCTTTGTAGCTGTGGACTTACGAGTTCCTCGGGCTTCATGTCCTGGCGAACTCCGCAGCAGACCCCATGGTTATTCCCCGAGAAGCCCGATGGTCCCGAGGGCTAAAGGAGAAGAAGTCCGGAGGGAAGGACATTGACCGCTTCTGAGTCTCCTTGGACCGGATGACTCCCGAGCAGGTATCATTTTTACTATTTTCTGCGCTGTTCTCTATACTATACACCTTTATTCTGTATACTAATCACTGTATTCTGTATAATGGTCATCATACTGTACTGTATTCACTACTTACTATTTTCTGTTTACAAAATTCTTTGAATTACTGCAGGTTTACTGGGATGTCTGGCAAGGAGTAGAGGATCGGGCCGACACAGATCTGATGCGCAGCAAGGATATCGCTTCTAGGCGGATCTTGCTGGAGCGCCCATTTGGTAGGGAGTATTATCTAGGCGAGTGAGTGGTCCATCATTCGCTCGGCCTTGCATGCGCCGGACTAATCATATAGGCCTGCATGCGTCGGACTGAACATATAGGCCGCGTCGACTTGCTGCTAGAGATGGTGGGGACCTCAATTTCGGACCTACTAGTGGCGGAAGGGGACTACACAGCTTGGGCCTGGGCACACCTGATGGGTCCCATAGGTCCTGACCTGGCTAGCCCTGGCGGTAGGAGGAGGGGACCGGCTCCAGAGGCTGCTGGTGCTAGTGTTGCTGCAGCTGCTGATGCTGGTCCGGCTACTGCTGACGCTAGTCTAGCTGGTGGGGCTAGGGTTGGGAGTGTCGAGATACCGTGGACCGTATCTTTCTTCGTAGATGGGTATCCTTTCGATATTCCAATCCCGGTACCTCTAGCCCCGGAGTTCCAGCCAGAGCACGCCCAGGTTTGACTCTTTTCTCACTATTTCCTTTTCGTCCTTCTTTATTCGTAGATTACTCAGTTCTGTATTATTTCTCAATAGACGGATCAGGTTTGGCTAGATCGTCTCATGCTGGTGGTGAGCGACCTGCGGACCCTTGTCCGCCAGCAGGATGCTGCTCTGCGTGCAGTTGGGGTTTCTTTTGTTCCTCGGCCGGTGAGTGTTTGTCTTTTTGATCTCTTTATTCTCCTTTATACTATTTTTAGCTCCGGTTCCCGCTCTTGCCCGAGGCCGGGGATCTCGTGTATCTTCTCGTGCTCGCTTCAGAGGATCTGTCTCGTCTGGACGGAGCCGATCTAGAGTCGTGTCTTCTTCCTCTAGTAGTGACAGCGATGACTTGCAGAGGCTTTTTGATGACATCAATTCGGACGAGACTAGTCCTTTCTGCCGCCGGGTTCGCTCCAGACATCAATGAGAGAGAGAGAGCCCCCTCATTTTCTGATACATTTTATTTTTATGGGCCTGCGTGCCCTAGTTTGATACATTTACGGGCCTGCGTGCCCTCATTTACCATTTTATCAGGCCTGGGTGCCCCAGTTATACTTCGATACATTCTGTTACTTTTTTATGCATTTTGGGGCTTTCGTGCCATTTTACTGCTTTATATTCCTCTGTCGTATGCTTCTTCTTTTTTTATTTGTTGCCCCAAACTGTCCTGTATAACGCGAATGTCAAAATTCCACATAAGCCACAGAAGATGCATAATGACACACACCCTCCATATTTGAACCTGGCGGTCGCCACATTTGACATCTTCAACATAGTGGTCGCCACCTCTAACATGTCGGTTGCCATTTCCAACATGGCGGCCACCTGGTCAAAGTGATAATGTCACTGAACTATGCTTTTTCTAGTTGGCGGTCGCCAACTCCAAGGTGGCGGCTGCCACAATGAGTGTGCCTTTCACCAAATTTTTGGTTTTCTGCCTTTTCCTACCTTATAAATATAGCCCTGGAGGCTCCCTTTTCTGTTGCTAACACTCTGATGGCTATCCCACTTTCTTCATGGATTGAGGCATTCTCCCACATTGAACGTCTGAACTTTGCTTCTTTCGGGATCAACTCTTTGTTTCATCTTATAGCCGTGAAGATCGACGAACCATTGTTAAAGGCCATCGTTCAACTATGGGATCCACAGTCCCACGTCTTTCGATTTGGCCTCGCAGAGCTCTGCCCCACTGTGGAGGAGTTTGCTGCCATTTTGGACTAGACTCCACGGGGTTTTGTTGTCGTTCCTACTCCCTTCCTCTCAATTCGGCAGCAGATGATGCAATTTTGTGGCCTATCCAGGATGGAGGCTTCTCTTCTGACCTCGGGCGACTTTCTTGACATCCCGTAGCTTATTGAGAGGTTTCATCCTACTGGTGACCTCAACGATGTCGACTTTCAGCTGCGTCATTGTTATGCACTTTGCTTTTGCCTCCTCGCCCAGTATCTCCTTGTCCCTCCTGATGGGCGGGTCAGTTGTGCCCTGGTTGACATTGTCGGCTAAATGTGGACAGGGAAGGACTTTGTGCCCCTTGTTCTGGCTGAGACACTGTTGGGCTTGGACGCTGTTCATCGTGGCGAGACCATCACCTTTACTGGCAGCCCTTTACTTCTCCAGGTGAGCGTAATATCTTCCTCTGTATCAAGTTCTTTGTCATACTGCAAAGCCTTTCTCTTACTGTTTTAACTCTTGCTACAGATCTGGCTGATGGAGAAGGTAAATCTCATACAGAAGCCTCCTACTGATAGGCATAATGCCGCTGCTTTCCTTTACCGCCCGTGTTATCAGATATGTGACACTAAGGCATCTTGGCGACAGTATCTCTCTTCTCTGACTGGCCCAGACATTACTTGGCAGTGCTCTTGGTGGCGGATCCCTGCCATGACTTTGACTACTATGGATCATCCTGGGGTTCTGCTGGTCGGCCTCTGTCAGACTACCTTCTATTACCCCCATCGGATCATGCGATAATTTGGTCGCAATCAGATCATCTTCCCCAGCATTCGAGGCCGTCTGTTCTCATCCATACTATGGGCTCCGTTTCTATCATCATATCAGGATGCCTGGCCATCTCGCTCATTGATGGAGATGCATGAGTTGCAGTGTCTCGATCTTTCTGCTGAATACAAGACATTGCTGATGCAGGACCAGGAGAAGAAAGATAAAGAAGAAAAACAAGTAGAAAAAGGAAGGAGAACTTGAGACTTCTTGCTTTGTTTCGAAAATTTTATAGTTTTCCCTTATTTTGTTTGTAAAGTTTAGGATTTGCGTGCCCCTCCTTTTATTCAAAACTTTGTAATCCTGATCGAAGTAATGGTAAACTCCCATTTTATGTCTAAGATAGTTTAAATTTATCCAAAATTTTAATGAATTTATTATCAAAATTCAAAAATTAATTTGTATTGGTCTTATTCAGTTTCAAAATGGTTAAAGACAAAGAATGTGGCCGAACTTCTTTAAAAGAAGTTGCCTACGTATCTCAAAAAGATGGAATCAGGTCATAACGTAGTTCAGGCTCGATTTTTGCTCGGGTGTTGACACTCTCCTTTTGTGATGTCCTAATTTTTGCCAAGGTCGCCCTTTTAGATTTTTGGCCTTGCGAGCTGCTTTAACTTTTGCCTGAGTTGCCTTTTCGATTTTCAACTCAGCGAGCTTTTTATTTTCTTTTTATTTTTACCTCAAGGATAGTACTTTTTGAGCTGATCGAGATTAATTGGATTGGAGAACACATTGCCATCCAGATCCATAATAATGACTGCACCATCGGTTATGATGGTTTTGATCAGAAACGGTCCGGACCAGTTTGGCTTGAACTTGCATCTCGGGTCGAACATGGGAGCTCTGATTTCTTTGAGAACCAAATCTCCTTCTCTGAGGTCCCGAGTCTTGACCTTCTTATTGAATGCCCGAGCTATCCTCCTTTGATAACCTTGTACATGAAACAGAGCCTGCAGCCTTCTTTTGTCAAACAAGAGCAACTCTTTCATCCGGTTCCTCTGCCATTCTTCTTTTGAGATACTGGCCTCAGCCACTACTCTTAGTGAAGGGATTTCCGCCTCGGTGGGAAGTACGGCTTTCATCCCTTATATTAGAGAGTATGGCGTTGTTCCTGTTGAAGTTCGGATTGACGTTTGGTATCCCTTGAGTGCAAATGCTAGATATTCCGGCCAATCTTTGTGTGAGTTGATTGGCTTTTGCAGAATTTTCTTGATATTTTTGTTTGCTGCCTCGACTGCCTCGTTGGTCTGCGGCCTATACGGCGAGGACTTGTAAGCCACTATCCGGTATTCCTTGAAAAGATCCAGAACCTCTCATTGAAAATGTGAGGCATTATCTGAGATGATTTCGTGTGGGATCCCGTATCGATAAATGATGTTTTTCTTGACAAACCTAGCAACATGTGAGATTTTCAATACCGAGTACGAGGCCTCTTCTACCCACTTGGTGAAATAATCAATGGCCACCAAGATAAACTCATGTCCATTGGATGCTTTCGGTGTTACTCTGCCAATCACATCGATGCCCCATACTGAGAATGGCCATGGTGACGTCAGGTTGTATAGCTGAGATGGGGGAACGTGCATAGCGTTTGCGTGAATCTGACACTTAAGACACCTCCTCACAAACTGGATACAATCTATCTCAATTGTCATCCAAAAGTATCCCTATCGTAGGATTTTCTTGGCTAACATATTTCCGCTCATGTGTGGCCCCCAGACTCCTTCATGTATTTCCTCCATCAGTTCTTGACCTTCTTCCGTGTTTACGCATAACTTATTGACCCCATAATGTCCTCGTTTGTACAGTCTACCACCGCAAATAACGAACTGTGCGAATAGTCGTCGTATTGCCCTTTTATCCTTTTTGCTAGCAAACTTTGGATATTCTCCATTCTCTACGAAGTTCTGAATGTCAACGTACCATGGAAGTCCATCAGTGCTTTATTCAATAGCGGCTGTCATCTCATATGCCGACTTTCTCTTCTGCTCAATTATCAAAGGTCTCATCCGAACTCCGGGTGGTATGTCTATCATGGACGCTAGGGTGGCCAGTGCATTGGCGAACTTGTTCTGCAGTCTTGGTACATGAGTGAAAATCACCGATTCAAAGCATGGTATCAACTTTTCCAGCTCTTGATAATAAAGAATCAAGGTTAAGTTCCTAACTTTCCATTCTCCTCTTGCTTGTAAAATTATTAGTGCTGAATCTCCGATGACTTCCAACTTCCTTGCTCCTAGTTCTAAGGGTGCCTCCTGTCACGCCCTAAACTTCGGATCACGCGAAAAGCCATCGAACAACCACCAAACCGTCCAAACAAAAGGGATTTAAAACTAGAAGACCAAACAAGGCTAAAATCTTTGTAAAAATGTACTACAGAGGGTTTATTGATTTAAAAGAGTAGCCAAAAGACTACAGTTATAGCCCTACAGCTCATCTTTTAAAAACAAAATACGAGTTTTGAATAAGAAAATTTTTTCATTTTAAAAGAAGCTTAGACCGTTCCAAAATCTACCTCGAAGCACGAAAGTTTATATGAAGCAAAACCATTTGAAAATCCCATTTGTAAACCGATGATCCCAACAATGAAAAACGTAATATGAAACTACGAAAAATAACAACCGATCCAAGGTTCTCTCGAAAGCATTAAAATATGCATACATCCATAATCATAGTATACGATTTACAACATGTTACAAATAAACATGAAACATATACAACAGGTATAAGCTATCTATTAAGACAAAACAGACGTCTTGTCATCAGCCACCTCCGGGCACCACCGGGTCAACCTTTAGGACCACGCATACCTGAAGAAGGTTTTACAGCAAAATACCACACCGTGAGCCGAAGCTCAATAGGAAAAGATAATAAAGCTGTAAAGCAGGAAACATGCAATCACAACCATACGGGCTCAATCACAGGAGCCAAAAAGGTTTTCCCAACCCAAAATCACAAGTTTTCCATCAAGCTAACACGAACCTCAAAATGGTTTTATTTCATAAAACCCCACATTTCCGTCCTCAAAACCATGCATATAATGTAGTTGGAGCAAAGTCAACCACATGCCAAAAGGTTTTACATCATAAAACCCCAAGTATTTCCATCAAACCACACAAGTCTCTCAAAACGGTTTCATTTACATAAAACCCCTTGTTTTCATCCTTGAAACCATGTGATGCAAAAGTTGCAAATACCAACCACAGTTAAAGAAAAACAGTAATCAAAATATTACTTTTCCACTCGGATCACACAGTGAGGAAAGATAAAAATAGTAAGCTGTAATAAAATAATATGATCCACTCAGGCCACACCACCGAGGAGAAGAGATAAAACAGTAATCAAAACATCGTTTTCCTCGCGGAATGTACCATCGTGGCAAAGAAGAGTATGATCCTATGTACCGACTCTATCACCAGGGGACAGAGGTAACAACTATAGACTCCTGTCCAGTATCTAACCCTCAGATATCGTGGGATCGCCTAGATACACACAGGTTCTATACGGAGCACCATGAACGTAACTACTCAATTTACGGGTTATGACCCCGAGGTAGCTGAGCACCCATCCGCCTCAGTTTACGGGAACTATCCCGAAGGACTTGAGTACCTACTCTGCGCACGTTTCCGGACTTACACCGAGGGCAACTCGTGCCACATACACGTCATCCCGGTGCATTTTGATAATCTTCTAAAAATATTTCTCAAATTGGTACATTATACATGTACATAGATCCATCCCTCACCAGGAGATCAAAA
>JAULJZ010130747.1:19708-31938 GCA_032270985.1 Heliamphora pulchella | reverse complement strand
ATACATACATTGCTCATAAAGATTCTCATAAAATAAAAAATTAATTTTATTAAAAATAAAATTAAATACTAAAAACAGGGTTTTCAGTATACCAATCCTAACAGAGGCCAACCTTGCAATTGAACGAACAAGGTGCCTAATACCTTCCCCAATTCATACCTTAACCCCTGAACCCTTGTTTTTTTTGATTAAATATTTTAAAGATCAGTGGCTCATTTTTATTTTTCTTGATTTTTCTTAGAAACCAAGTGGCGAGTCCATTTTTCACAAAAACGAATTTTTAAAATTTTTTGGTTTTCAAGGTGTTAAAAAGCTTCTAAAATAACTCTTGAATTTCCTATTTTTAGTTTTTTGAACCAAATCCTAAATTCCGATGCTACAGTATTTTTTGTCAACACTACTTGGGACTGGTTTCCAAAATCAAATAAGAGGGCTTGTAATGCCTCGTCTTACGGGCACGTCGAGACATATGTAACTATAATTAAAGGAGATATTCTAGCCATGGATTCATAATTATATATGATAAATACTATATCATTAAAGGTTCATAACTTGTTCAAAATATTTAACGATTACAGTCATCTAGAGAATTTAACAAAAGTTACAAAATGCTCGTGGAAACTAAACAAAAGAACAAAAAAGAAGGGAATTCAACATCTTCAAACGGCGTTGTTGGGATCGGCTGGATTCTACCACTCACCCTATTCCTCGAAACCTTCTTTCCTTACGAGCACACTCTCCTCAAAAAGTTCTTCTTCTTTACCTGTGGCACGAATGCCACGAGCCAAAATCTAGAAGCAAATTTTTTGAACCTTCTAACAAACTCACAACAAAATATCCTACAATACATATCATATAACTCACAATACAATTTAAAGCCAAGGAGATAGTCAAATTTGACATTTTTCGCAAGGTAAGCATATATAAAAAGAATTATGCGAAGGCGTGATGTAATGAATGCAATGCAAATGCCCAACCCGACATACATTCAGAACCATAACATGAATTTCATGCCGGTAATTACATAGTAGACTTTATGAGAATTTGATCACCAAACTTATTCTTGCCTCATTGCAAAAGGTAAACGCTCGTCTTGATTTCATGCCTCAACCGTTTTACTCAATGGCAACGGCGTGGAGCAGCCAGTTACATCCTTATTCCAAACCCTCCACCCTTATTCCAAATCCTTTGGCTAAATTATATGCACACAAAACCCACCTTAAGGAAAAGAATGCTCATTTGGCGTCAGCCAAAAGTCTAAATTACTAAAATTAAAAAGACTAGTGACGAACTCGTGGTGCCTTATCCATTTTTATAATAAACCCCTTTTTCATAATAACAACTTCCCAAACCAATTTCAAAATTGGCAACCAGGGACGCCTCAGATTCAAGACCTCAAAAGAATGATTTCCATACAACCCAACCCACAATAACAGATACAAAAGGGACTCCGATAAACCAAGATGCAAATGTAGGAATGTTCATGATATGCAATATGCTTCTCTGTATAACTAATTATAGCATGGCATCTAAACATGGTATAGCACAAGTTACAACTCACTAAAGCATATAGAACAAGTATACAAAGCACAAGCTATAATTTATGTGTCATGAATCCAACCTATCGGCACAGTTTCTAATCATCAAATTGTTAATTTCATACATCAATCACTCACATAAATCATTTAAAATCCATATATTCAAGTTCCACAATGTAACATGCTACTCATACACTTAGCCAAATTTAGGTAAATTTTTAATCGTCAAATTTAAAGTTACAACAGTATTGTGAGGTATCTAGACATGGAGTAAATTTTTAATTTTTGAACACCAATTAGATAAAAATAGTTTCTACAACTTTCATGTTTAATAGTAAGGTCAGATCCTAGAGCAAAAGGGTTATTTATTTTAATTAAGAGAAAATCATTCAACACTTTACAGAGAAAAATGCAGAATTTGGGCCTCTGTTGGCCTCCATTTTGGGGCATCAATTCAAGGGAAATGGGTCTAATTTTTGGGGAGGTGTTAGTTTAAGGTGTCTCCTACAAGTTTCATGTTTTGTGCTAAGACTATTTGTTTGGAACAAGTTGATGATTTTGGCCAATTTATAAAATGGGTTCAGTCAGCATAAAAAGGTTCAGAAGAACCAGTTTTCAACAGAGGAGGCACAAGGCCTTTGGGGGACCATCCGAGGGT
This sequence comes from Heliamphora pulchella, assembly GCA_032270985.1. NCBI lineage: Eukaryota > Viridiplantae > Streptophyta > Magnoliopsida > Ericales > Sarraceniaceae > Heliamphora > Heliamphora pulchella. The sequence goes on along the minus strand of JAULJZ010130747.1, from coordinate 29,742 downwards.
ATTTTGAGCTGATTTGTGCCCAGTATCTAGTTTAATATGTTATCTACATTTTTCATGAAAATCACTTTTGGATTTGGCCATTAAAAACATAGGTAGTTGGTCCCACAACAATGTGTGACAGAGAGCTCTGTCAGTCACTGATTCACCATAGTGACTTTGGAAAGGGTTTTGACCTATCAAGACTGGTGGCCAGTAATATAAACATGTTATCTACAAGTTTTATGTTTTGACCTAAGCTCGATTCTCACTCTAACCTAAGGTTTTTCTGTCTGAAAGTCAGAGTGGTCAAAATCTGACACTCTTTGGTAAAAATGGTATATCTAGAGTTCTACCCAACGAAATCACTTCAAACTAATTTTGTATGAAAGAGAACTTAAAACGCTAGGACTGGACATAAAAATCACATTTAAATTAGTTTTCTACAATTATTTAGTGTAGTTTAAAGTTCAGGGCAGAGAGTTAATATACCTAGAAAATAAGGTTATTTAGGGTTTTGGTAACTTAACTCATGATATGTTTAAATTTAATGTATTTACTTCGCATGCATGCCATATATTCATACATACCAAGGTTCCAAAGCCTATTTAAGCCATAAAACTCAAAAATATTTACATGGAAACACATATAACACTTGATCTCGTATGAATAACGCCTAATCTACTCACACGACGTCTTTTTGAGTGAAATCTTGTTTCTTATTTTTTTAGGGTTGTTTATAGAGATGGATTGAGGGTTATTTTATGAGAGAATGGCAGAAGGTTTAAGGGATTTACTTACTTGTTTGATGCTCTTAAGATTAAAGGATGGCTAGGACTTAGCTTGCAAGACTTCTCTAGACCTCCTTGCTCATTCTTCTTTCTTTCTTCCTGCTTCTCTTCTTCTTTTCTTAGGAACACTTAGAAAACTTTTGGTGGCTCTCCCTCACCTCTCTCAGCCAAAAATATAGAGGGAGAATGGGTAAATGAATAATTAGGGTAGGCTAGAAAAGTTTGAATGTTCCAAAGATAGCCTAGATCCTTTCTCTAGTGATGTGCTGCCTAGGATTTCGCCTTGAGAGATTATCAAATAGGATCTAGAGTTATGTGAGATCTGAGAAAAAAAAATCAAATTCATATAAATATACTCTATGCCAATAGAACAACTCATTGATCATGGTATTGTGCAAAAGTGTTCAAAGGAATCCAAATAAATCAAGCTCACTGGAGAACTAAGCATAAAACATGACAAATTTAGCATTTTCCACAAATCTAACTCAATTTCAATCAAGTAATATAATAGACTTGTGATCATCAACCAAAACAAGAGGAAAAAAAAGGAAAGATTTTTTGTGCTTTTTTTTTGTTTTTTTTTCCAAAGGAATAAATGACCCCTACCCCCAAACTTAAAGAGCACATTGTCCCCAATGTGAAGAATTAAAAGAAATGAAAAAAGAAATTAAAATAAATGAAAAGAGTGAGATAAACTTCCCTGAAAATGTTACATGAGTGCAATGGTAACTTTTGAGAAGTGTCACAGAAGTGCTACATAAAGTCTCAAGAAGCTCTTGGTTATAGTCTTTAGCTTGACTTATCATTCTTTGAGTCATCGATCGAGCAAATCAATGGAGACTTTCTTCTTGTTGAAATCTCCATCGTAATAGGGCTTTAGACGTTGACCCTTAACTTGGAATGTGCCTTTTGAGTCGTTAGATACCTCAACGGCACCATACGGAAAAACTCCTGTTACTGTGAATTTTCCAGACCATCAGGATCTTAATTTTTTGGGGAAGAGGCGAAGTCTGAAATTATTAAATAGAACTCTTTGGATAACTTCAAAGTTTCTCTTGAGAATGTGTCTGTTATGCCATCTCTTGGTTCTTTCCTTGTATATACGAGCATTCTCATATGCCCCCATTTTGAAACTCATCCATCCCGTTGAGTTGTAATATTTGCTTTTCACCTGCTTTCTCCATGTCAAAATTTAGTGTCTTGATAGCCCAATAAGCTTTGTGTTCCAACTCCACTGGTAAGTGACATGTTTTCCCGAAAACTAGACGATAAGGGGACATACCAATTGGAGTTTTGAAAGCTGTCTGGTATGCCCATAGTGCATCGTCTAATTTTTTGGATCAGTCTTTCCTTGAAGTGCTTACAGTTTTCTCCATTATTCATTTCAGTTCTCGGTTGAAAATTTATACTTGTCCACTAGTCTAGGGGTGGTATGGAGTGGCAACCTTGTGGGTAACGCCATATTTTCTCAAGAGTGCCTCAAATTGCCTATTACAAAAATGTTTTCCCCCATCGCTAATTATTGCCCTTGAGGTTCCAAACCGATTGAATATCTGCTTTCTCAAGAAATTCAACACTACTTTAGAATCATTTGTAGGGATGGCCACGGCTTCTACCCATTTGGAGACATAATCGGCATCCACTAAAATGTATTGATTAGAGAAAGAAGGGGGGAATGGCCCCAAGAAATCTATGCCCCAAATATCAAATAGCTCAACAATAAGTATATTATTTAATGGCATTTCATTTTTCTAAGAAATATTACCACTCCTTTGACATTTATCACAAGATGAAACAAAGGCATAAGTATCTTTAAAAATGGTGGGCCAATGAAAACCTGATTGTAGCACTTTAGCTATTGTTTTGCTCATCTAATGAATTAATTGATCACTACAATGCTTGTAGAGAAAGGGTTCCTCCCAATAGTAGTGCTTGACCTCCGAAAAGAATTTCTTCCTTTGTTGGTATGTAAAATCTGGATTTATCACATTGCTTACCAAGTAGTTTACATAATTTGCATACCAAGGAACTTCTGTTAGAGATAAAGAAAAGAGTTGTTCATTCGGGAATACCTCATTTATTGGAGAAATTGGGGCTGCCTCTTCAATTGTGTGCTCAAGTCTAGAAAGATGATCAGCTACTTGGTTCTCAATTCCCTTTTTGTCTTTGATCTCCAAATCAAATTCTTGTAGGAGTAAAATCCACCTCAATAATCTTAGCTTAGCTTCCTTTTTAGCTAACAAGTATTTAAGCGCAGAATGATCTGTGTAAACAATCACTTTGGAACTAATTAAATATGATTTAAATTTATCAAAAGCAACGATCACCGCCAATAATTCTTTTTCTGTAGTAGTATAATTTAACTCGGCATCTATCAAGGTACGACTCGGATAGTAGATAACATGGAGAATCCTGTTCTTCCTTTGTCCACGCATAACTCCTATTTCATAATCACTTGCATCACACATCAATTCAAATGGAAGTGCCCGATCCAGTGAACATATTATTGGGGCTAAAGTTAGCTTCTTCTTCAAATGATCAAATGCCTACAAATAGTCTTTGGAAAAGTTAAGTGGAGTATCTTTAACCAAAAGAGAACAAAGGGATTTAGTAATTTTAGAAAAATCTTAAATAAAACAACGAAAAACCCCGCAGGTCCTAAGAAACTTCCCACGCCCTTGACTGTGCTAGGTGGAGGTAATTTTTCTATGACCTCTACTTTGGCTCGATCTACCTCAATGCCCTTGGAAGAAACTTTATGCCCAAGTACAATTCCTTCTTGCACCATAAAATGGCATCTTTCCCAATTAAGTACAAGGTTAGTTTTTTCACATCTTTGTAAAACTAAAAATAGATTATTTAAACAATTATCAAATGAAGAACCAAAGACAGAAAAATCATCCATAAAAATTTCAATAAACTCTTCCACCATATCCAAAAAAATGGCCATCATGCATCATTAAACGTGGCCAGAGCATTGCATAAACCAAAGAGCATCCTTTGGTAGGCAAATGTTCCATATGGGCAAGTGAAAGTGGTCTTGTCTTGATCTTCCGGTGAAACATAGATTTGAATGTACCCCGAGTATCCATCTAGGAAACAATAGTAAGCATGACTTGCGAGTCGTTCCAACATTTGATCAATGAAAGGCAATGGAAAGTGATCTTTTCGTGTGGCATCATTGAGGTTGCGGTAGTTTTTGCATACTCTCCAACCCATGACCATTCTTGTTGGGATGAGTTCATTATTTTCATTCTCTACCACCGTCACTCCTTCTTTCTTGGGCACTACCTGCACTGGACTTACCTATTAACTATCAAAAATAGGGTAAATAATTTCGGCATCCAACAATTTGAGAACTTTTTTTTTACAACTTCTTGCAAGTTACGATTAAGTCTCCTTTGTGGCTGCACCACAGGCTTATAATCTTCTTCCATTAAAATTTTGTACATGCAAAGTGAAGGGCTAATTCCCTTAATGTCAGCTATAGTCCATCCCAAAGCTTGCTTGTGAGCTCATAAAACTCAAAGTAATTTCTCTTCTTCAAGATCTGTTAAAGAAGAAGAAATTATTACAGGTAAAGAAGAATCATGTAAATAAGCATATTTAAGATGATAAGGAAGAATTTTGAGTTCTAAAGAAGGGGCCTCAATAATTGATGGCTTTTGTGAAGTAGTACTAGTGCCTAATGTTATGTTTTTCAACTTCCCTTTAGGCAAATAAGGTGGAGATGCTTCCAAGCAGTGTGCACAATTGCTTATCTTGGAATTCTCAGAATCAGTAGTGCCAGTTTGAATAAGACATGCCTCAAGTGGTTCTTTAAGATAATTCTCTTAAAAAATCTCAACCATAAATTCATCAATCACATCTATATTGAAGCATGTATCGGTTGTTGACGGATATTTCATTGCTTCAAATACATTAAATGTAACTTGTTCATCCTGCAGTTGTAGTATGAGTTCACCTTGTTGCACATCTATGATAGTTCTTCCCGTGGCTAAGAATGGTCGACCAAGTAAAAGTGGAATTTCCTGATCTTCCTCCATATCTAGAACAATAAAATCTACAGAGAAAATAAACTTATCAACTTTAACAAGAACGTCCTCTATTATGCCTCTTGGTCATTTAATGGATCGGTCCACTAATTGAAGTGAAACGGTAGTGGCCTTGACCTCTCCTAGTCCTAATTTCCTGAAAATAGAAAAAGGCATGAGATTTATGCTAGCACCTAAGTCACACAAAGCATTATCGAAATAAGAATTTCCAATGGTGTAAGGAATAGTAAAACTCCATGGATTTTTAAGCTTTGGTGGCAACCTATTTTGTAAAATGGCAGTGCACTCTTCGGTCAACATCACGGTGTCATATTCTCCTAAGTTCCTCTTGTTTGATAGAATCTCCTTCATGAACTTCACATAGCTAGGCATTTGTTCCAAAGCATCTGCAAAAGGAATGTTAATATGTAACTTTCTAAAAATAACAAGGAACTTAGAAAATTGTTTATCATGCTTATTTTTCTGAAGTCTTTGAGGAAAAAGTATAGGAGTAACATAAGGAGAAGTATGAGAAGAATAAATGGGAGGATTTCCTAAGTTTTTCACTGTTTGGCTCGGAATAGGTGTGGGCATCTCAGCCTTCGATGTGGGTGCCACAGACTTGATAGTCTAATCCTCCTTTTTGAAATCTTGCTCCTTCTCTTATTGATTAAGCTCCCTTCCACTTCTTAAAGTAATGGATTGCACTTGCTCTTTCGGGTTGTTTTCTGTGGTGCTTGGAAGTGATACTTAAGGCCTCTCAGACAGAAATTTTGCTAATTGACCAAACGTCCTTTCAATGCTTTGTATGGTGTTCTCATTGTTCTTTCGAGCAATGTCATGATCTTGAAGTCTAGCATCCACTTTGGCCATAAATTGTGCCATTACCTCGTCCATATTTGACTTCTTCTCTTCTTGATTGTGAAAACCCGGTGGAGGTTTGGAAACATTTTGGGAGTTGCACCATGAGAAATTTGGGTGGTTTCACCATCCTGGATTGCAAGTGTTGGAATACGGATTGTTTTTTTGTTGGTAATTTGACACAAAGTTTGCTTGTTCCGAACTATTGTTGGCAAATGGATATCCCACTTGACAATCTATCCCCATATGATTTCCTGCACAAAATTCACAAGTTGTATTAGCATTAGAACAATGAATGGCACTTACATTGATATTTTCTAATTTGTTAGATAAAGTTGCAACTTGAGCAGTTAAAGCAAAAAAAGAATCAATTTCGTGAACTCCCTGGATTCTTTTTGGTGTCACTCGATCTACTGGTCATTGGTAATTGTTAGTTGCCATCTCCTTCAACAACTCATATGCTTTTTATGGTGATTTCTTCATCAAAGTCCCTCCGGCTGCCGCATAAATCATTGTACGTGTTGTAGGCTGCAAACCATTGCAAAAGGTTTTAACTTGAATCCAAAACGGAAGTCCATGATGGGGGCACTTTCTGAGCAAGTCTTTATACCTCTCCCAAGCTTCATATAGCGACTCCATATCAAATTGGACAAAAGTGGTGATATCATTTCACATCTTCACGATTTTTTCTAGGAGAAAGAACTTTGCTAGAAATTTTTTAGCCAAGTCGTCCCATGTAGTTATGGTTAATGGTGGAAGTGAATGTAACCATGCCTTTGCCTTGTCATGGAGGCTAAATGGGAAGAGTCTCAATCTAACAGCATCATCAAAGACTCCATTATGTTTAAAAGTATCACATAACTCCAAAAAAGTTTCTATGTGAGCATTTGGATATCATGTGGCATGCCACTAAATTACACCAATGAGGTCATCATTTGAAGAATAGCTGGCTTTATCTCAAAGTTAATGGCTTGAATGGCAGGCCATCTAATGCAAGAAGTAGCTTTTATAACAAAGGGAACAGCATAATCTCCCAAAGTCCTATTTTTAGGTTGATCTCCCATTATTTCGTTCTCGTTTGTGAAATTCTCCTTTTTCTCCTTGTTCAAATGATGAAAGGTGCGTTCAATTTTAGGGTCAAAAGGTGCTAAATCCAATCTTCGAGTACGCCTCATGCACAACTCAGGAAACGTGAAAATTAAAGCAAAAATTAAGACTAAAATAAAGAAAAATCAAATTAACATAGAACTAGTTGGTATCAAAAGTAACAGAAAATAAATAGTCCCCAGCAACGGCGCCAAAAACTTCTTGTGAAAATTTGCAAGTGCACGAAATCGTAACAAGTAAGATAGTAATAAAGAAGGATGTCGAACCCACGAGGACTACTCACTTATTAACTATTGAAGTTGTTCTAATTCTAAATTAGTTGAAAATCAAGAAAAGTGAAGGATTTTGAATATGAAGAAACAAAAATAAATAAACTTAAATCAATAAACTTAAAGAAGATTTCACCCAAAAAGAATATACTAAGGCATCCGACTCACCTAACCAATCCAATCCGAAATCCTAACCATGCAATCAATCAATTATCAACCTTCTTGACGGCGTAATATTCTAACTTACGTAAGACCCTCTCTCGAGTAGAATTAGAATTACCAAACATACAACAACCCGTAATATGTCTATGCGAATTTAGAAGCAATTGAGCACATTAAGATTAATAATATATTTTACATAAAAGTCGCACAAATCACGTTGGCACATTCCTATCTTTTGTTCAATTCATGGTCTACATCAAACAAAGCTGAACTACATACATCATCTTTCGAGTTAACACGTACGACAAATCATTCAACTATTAGCCAGACAATTGAAAGCACTAAACACAATGATGTATTCTTCAAAAGGAATGATAAAATCTTGATCACATAGTAATAAGATTCGGAATTATCATGGAGAGGCTGCATCGTAGCTTTAGCAATAGAAATTGGCCCATAATAAAATCAAAACAAGTCATAATAACTCTAGAATTCATAATAAAAATTGTGCAAAGATAGAATGAAAGAATTAAGAAGGAACTCTATGTAGATCGAGAATCTCAATTGTTGACAAACTGTAATTTAGCCTTTGTCTTCTTCACTTCATTCCACGCTTCGGATTCCTCTCTGATGGTGAGAAACCCTCTATTTTTCTCCTCTGGTCGTTCTCCCTCTGCCTCCTTAAAACCTTACTTTTTGTTTCCCTCCCAAAAATGGATTCTCTAATAAGTAGTTTTTGACCTCTCACTTAACGGTCAATTTTCACCCTTAGATGGTCATTGTTTGGGAACATCTTCAACATAAAAGTTATAGAATTTTCTCTTAGCTTTCTGTAGATACCAAGATCGACCTCATCCGAATTCTCTATCAAAAGTTACGCTCAAAATACTAAAGGGTGTTTTAGGAATTCCAAGAAAGAAAAGTTTTCTCCTCAATTTCATCAATCATTCAATTGATTTATTCCTAAACAAAAACAAACAAAATAAATAAAAACTCTAATAAATAAGAGAATTAAACATCAACTAGCATAAAATTAAGAGTAAAAGTATGACAAAACTTGTATATAAATTAAGCACATCAGGAAGCATATGGCCAAAAAGCTTGTTGGCTTCCCCGACATAACCCCAAGACAGTAAACTGATCGGGGTATCGGGTAGGCGGAGCGAGGGTTTGAGAACCAAGCACACAAATATGCAAATGAAAATACCGATAAAAAGTTTACAACAAGAACTATTGACATTTCAATTTTAGCCCTTTTGTGAATTTTCTTTTGGAAAACCAATCCCCAGCAGAGTTGCTAGAAAAAGCTGCGGATGATTTGGGTTGCACGTGGGGGATGCACCGGATATTTATTATTTTTAGAAAAATATTACTTTCTTTTTAAAACAAAAATCCAAGTTATCGGGACATCCTTTTTGAAAAAATGGAGTTACCACTTGGTTTTCGAGGAAAACCAAGAAAAAAAAAAGACAAGGTCATGGATCTTTTAAAAAACGTAACTAGAGAAAAAGAGAGTTTAGGGGCTAAGGTACGAAAACGAAAGGAGTTAGGCACCATTTTCGCCCAACCATGAGATTAGCATCTACTTTGTCAATATTGATTCTTGTTGTAAACGTTTTAAATTTAACATATACAAAACGGGATGTTAAAGAGAGTTTAACAAAAAGCAAACAACGAAACAAAAACTTAACTACGATTCTAGGGTCATGCAACTTGGTTATTATTTCTAAACATGCCACACGTATTGTTTGAGCAAAGCAAAGCAAAAAACATATAAATAAGCTATAAACGAACAAATAAGATTCTAAGGGTCATGCAACAATATTTCTGTCCCTGTTATGCTATAAACAAGCTGTCTAGAACAAGAAGAAAAGACTTAAAACATCATATTTAAGCTACTGGTCATGCATAAAACTCACGACCGTGGCAACGAATGTTGCGGCAGTGACAAGAAGAGTCACAAAACAGGCAGCCGTGACAAAATAAGGTAATCGAAAATAATAGAATAAAAATATCTCACAGCTATAACAAATAAATATCGCGGCTATGGTTTTTAGGGGGTACAGAAAGGGTATATACATCGCATGAGGCTTAAAATAGGCTCAAAGGAATAGGACGTGCAGGATAGTGACCATAACCTATTGGTTTTATGTTAGATCTACCATCCTTCATCCTTTATACAAGTAATAACTCAAGACAGAATATACATGGTATCAAATGTGAATAACAGAATGCTTGAAACAAATTTTCATGATACTGGTTTCACAAAAACCTCACGACCAAAATGATAGGATATAACGGCCGTAACAAAAATGAAAGAAAATGAGGAGGCCGTCATATTATCATATTCTCAGAACACATAGATATGAAGGTATATAGAATAGAAACCATAAACCATTTGGTCTAGGTCAGATCTGCCACTCATTACCCAATAGAAAGATAAAGAGAAGTACAGAAAGAAGAAATACTAAGCAGAGCAACAAAATGATGTACAAACTTGAAATAAAAAAATAATAGAGAGTTTTGAAAAGGATTTTTGCATTTCTGGCCTTAAAATAATGTCCCAACCGTAACAACAAAATATTGCGGCCATCTGTATAGAGAGGCATAAATGTACCGGCGCATATAAAAATGACACGGCCGTAACTGTGGGTTTAACAAAATATACGATCATAACATAAAATGGTCACAGCCGTCATATTTCAGAACCTCAGAAAACTTTTGATGTCTTCAATATGCTTGTGAGCATCGAAATATAATGTAAATATATGAATTAGAAGGCTGTGAATATACTGCTAGTAATGAAAACTTGAAGGAAATAAATGTTTACATTG